>CAICTM010000102.1:0-120657 GCA_903772945.1 Seminavis robusta | reverse complement strand
AAAACAGAGAGAGAGATGGGGTCCCCGACGTTTGTAATATGTACATGTGATCTTCTGATCCATATGTTTCGATAGTAGTATTTTCACTAGTCCAATGAATCTACAGAGTTCTTTTCTGTTGGTAGGAGTAGCGATTTTCTGGATCGCATCTATTTTCTTGGTTATGGGTTGGATTCCTTCTCAGGTAATCCAGTAGCCTAGATACACAAGTTCTCTTCTTTCGAAGAATGACTTGGTAGCATTGATCTAAGTCCGGCTTCTCGAAGCCTTTAAGGAAAGAACTTCATCAAACTATTCAACGTGATCCACTAGATCGCTGTTAGGTAGGATGAGTTTGATCATCAATGTATGCACGGACATTTTTCAAGTCGTGCATGAGTGTTCCACTCTTCCTTTGGAAAGATGTCGGGAACATTGCATAGGCCCCATACGGTACTCGCTGTAACTCGTATTTCCTAATCCGTCTAGAATCAGTAGCATGTCTTGTATCATTGGGATCGGACAAGGTTTTAGCTCAATCCTTTTGTACAGATTCCCGGACGTCAGAATGAACTCGTATAGATCCCATTTTTTGGGAATGATCAATGTTGGTGCCGGGTCCGCACTCGGAACGGTTTTTGTTCTTAAGTGCTCCTGCGTCGCAGAGATGTTCAACCTCCATTCTAAGAGTGTTGGTATGGACACGTAGAGTAGGATAAGCCCTAACGTGATAGGGTTTAGCGTCAAGACGAAGTCTACTTCGTAGTCGACCATTTGTCGCTTTCCTAAAGTACCTTCGAATTGGTCGGAGCACTTGGTCAATAAAGCATGAAGCGGTCACTGCTTTTCCTTATTTACCTGGTTTTGACTCTGGCATATCTGCCTTTTTAAGTCAGGTTGTTCGTATTTCGCCTCAAGAGTCCTCTTGAGACGATCTGCACTGTCGCTAACAGCTGTAGGATCAGGAATGAAGAAGTTCCCTTCTTCGTTGGTATTGCTATCTATCATAGGGAAAGATGTGCTATTCCCCTTCACTGACAGTAAAGTGAAATCGAATTTGAATCCTAGATCAGAGAGGATGTTTCGACCTATGATCATGTCATACCCCCCAAGATTCTTGGTGGCCGTGCAAGTTCCATTCGATAATTCTATCAATGTGGAACTCAGGAGTCATAAGTGCAGACAGCCCTTACATCTTCGTGCTGGGGTTATTCCTTTACCAGGGTAGTCCATAGTGTTTGGACGGCCCCATGATCCTTCATGCTCAATCTCTTAGCATGAATTTGGGTAATCAAAGTTCCGGATGCCCTCCTGTATCCAGTAAGCACAGGAAGTGTATAACGGGTTTTTGTTTCCCCTTTTTCGTGTCTGTTAGAATACAACATAGACGATAGTTTTGAGGTCTCTGTTCTTGCGACGTTTACGATGTTGTTGGCCACGGACGAAGTTAACAATGGAGGATTGCAATCGTCAGAATCTAGTTGATCAGCTTCTATGCAATCATTTAATTTGCCTTAGAGTTCATCGGTTGCAACAAATTCTTGTTTACTAGTAAGTGAGATATCTTAATCACTTCACTTAGTATGAGGAAGAATGAACATGGTTCCGTTGAATCACAATCCCCTGGCCTAATCCTCAGCAGGAGATCTCTCCATCTGAATGATTGAAGTCGAAGTCAGCAAGAGCCTTGTCGACTGCAGCCATTTTCTTGTCCTACATGTTGAGGGACCCGACAGAGGAATCATCCTCGTTGTCAGAGTCGGCTGACTTGCGTTTGGCACCATGGTTGCATTCGCTTTTTTTCTTGCGATCCGCCTTGACCGCAGCGTCGGAGACTTTCTTCATAAGGACAGAAAGTTCCTCCTTGGTGTAGGACTTGGCATCGTCAGACTGACGTTTCCAACGTCTTGTTTCTGTTGTACGCTGGCTTGCTATCAGAGCAAGAGAAACGAGACTTGGCCTTTAGAAGTTATCTACAGAATGTCAGCAAATGCAACAAGTATGTGAAGTGCTGGAGCTCGTGTAATCACAACCAACTTTTCTTCGGCTCTTGGAAGAGTGTTCGTTATTGCGAGTAGACTTGTAAACTTTCTTGCTGTTGTTCTTCCTTCTGCAAGGAACATCTAAGAAGCGCATTTTAGGTAGTGCTAGAAACGACATGCGGTCAGGTACCAAACGCCAACCACCACGATCCCGATCCGTGACGTAATTTCTTCCAAGAATGCGTGCAGTGATTGGTATCGGGATTGTGTTTTCCACATGGGCATGCAATGAAGGCCCGCCCGGCAAGACTGCCTGCTTCACGATTTGGGATCCACTTTTGGACCGTCTTTTCGGGAAGGCAAACCCTCTCTTTGGTACCATAAACTATATCCCGATTGGTAAGCGGGCGGTTCCCCAGCACACAGAATCCAAATCACCAGCCAGTGCGCCTAGTAGCAGCTAGTGTTGGCTAGCTAGCTTGCAGCCATAGCATCATCAAAGAAGGAGTTTGAGTGCCCTTACTGCAATAAAAAATTCAAATCTGTGGGATATCAGCAATCTCACATGCAACAGAACAAGCGCTGCCACCAACTGATGCAGAAATTGGACCTTGCTTTCAATCCTATAGGTGCTAGACAGACAAGATCAAGGGCCAGAGCTGATCAGCTTGGTCTCACTGACACCGGTCGGCCCGCAAAAGCACCAAGAAAGGCAGCAAGAGGACAAGATTCCAGGGCAGCCATTCCACAAGGATTGCAGGACGAGGATGCCCATGCCAGGGCCTCACTCCAAGGTAGTGGTGGTTCCAAAGAAGACGCAGACCATCGGAAACCTGCAGCAAATCCTCGAATCGGCAACAAAAAGGGTGCCGATGGGGAAGGAAATGGGGAGCTAGATGAGGATGGTGATTTCCCTACCAACATTGATCGTTTCAACGCGGATTCGGATAGTGAGCCTACCAGTGAGGACAGTGAGCTCAGTTTGGAAGGGTCAGTTGCCACATTGCAAGGTGACAACGAAGAGGACTTGGATGATACCGGCCCCCCAGACGAAAGCAACATAAACGCATTCAGAGCCTACTGTGTCAAGGCAAAGAAATTACCCGTGCTAACCGATTCGGAGAAGCGAGGGGTCAAACTAATGGATATCCTCCGTAGGAAAAGGACACCTCTGGATACCTATGATGATGTACTTGCTTGGCATTTGGAGGAAACTGGGTCGCTAATGGACAACGAAAAGCTGGGAAAGAATACAATTCCAGATCTGCACGACCTGGAACCACCCTTCTGGGACGCACACGGACTCTCAAACTAGTACTGTTTATTCTATAGTAAAATTGCCGTTTTAATAGTCAATCAAGAGGAAAAGGACCACCATGGCGCCTTGTGGTCCGTTTCGTACGCGAACAATGGCAGCTAATACCCAGCAGACATCTGTAATGGGCTCCACCACCATGGCTAGTCGGGCACAGCAACTGAGGCCAAGTGAATCCATTGTGAAACCATCGAATCCGATCGAAACTACTCCCAAAAATACACGGTCAATGGTCCCCAAGAGCAATGTCTGCGCCGATGGTAATCATGTGCTGGATGGATTTCTCAGCATTCAACGAAGTCGCAAGACGATTCCACGACACAAAGCCAGCATCATCACCACTCCCCCAATTGTCAATCAAACGGAAGCTGTCAACCCATATTCCGTGCTCGCTCCAGCCGAAGATGATATCTGGCTTCGTCAATACCAGAATGATTGCTGCTATGACGATGACGACTCTGTCCTCACTATGGATACCACTGGGAGTGGATCGGTAGTCGGTAATCAGTCTAGCACTCCACCCCGGACCAATGCACGAGCGTCGTCCATTGTACGCTTCCCAAAAAACACCAAGCGAAAGATTAGAACCAAGACACTGGCTCCCGCTGATATCATTCCCTTGCCGATGCCACCAGTCCTTGCAAATCAGTCATCTGAGGTCGCATGGGAAGCCCACAAACCGCGAACAAAGAAACAACAAGGACGTCCTGGTGATGAGCTCACGAACTCTCGCTCGACAACAAAGAAATCATGCAGGAATCAAGTTCAATCTATGCACGGAAATACCAAAGGCGATTCATTGTCTACGAAACTGCGATGCAATCAGGAATGGCCTCCACTTTCGACAGCAGGAAACGTGCATGGCAGCGTCTCATCATCATGGCCGTCAACACAGCCTACTCCCACAGCGTGAAGAATTATGTACACTTATGCGACAATGAGTCTGTGACGAACAAGTGCGCTAGCTGTCTCGAGTATGAGGGATGGTACCCCAATGATTCGTTGAACTCCGACTGGGATGTCTTGCAGCAGATCGAGGACTCGTTCCGGGCTGCAGTCACTGTGCCCAAGATGGAGCACATCAAATCGCACCAGGACAAGCACAAGGCCATCGAAACACTACCCCTAAAAGCACAACTGAATTGCAGAGCTGACAAACTGGCAGGCAGTTACATGACCAGACACATCCAACAGGATCACTCCAAGGTACTCCGATTTCCGGCAAACCTGGCCCAGCTGCACCTTCCCAAAGGAACATGCACATACAAGCTCCCCAGAACACTGCGGCATCTCAGGAACGACCAGCCACTGTTCGACCACATTGTCAAACTGAATCCCGACTGGGACGAGGACACCCCTGCACTGGTTGATTGGACAGCCCATGGTCGAGCTGTCAACCGTCATGAGATCCACAAACCGACAATTGTGAAGTTTCTATTTCAATTGTTGCCAGTTGGGAAACGGGTCCACCGGGATGACCCCAAGTATGATCACCACTGTCCCCGTTGTGGCGGTGATCACGAGACTGAAACCCATGTTTATCGATGCCCACATGTTGACGTGGATTTGTGGCGAGGGACCATGCAACGAGCGATCAGCACAAGGTTGCGCAAGGATTCCACCGACCCCTTCCTCCTGGAAATTGCTCTGGATGGACTACAATACCACTTTGAAGATCGATTCCTCCACCCATGGCACTACCCTGACAGGTATAGGGACCTCGTTGACACTCAAAATCTCATTGGTTGGGACAACTTCCTGAGAGGACGTTTGTCCACGCACTGGGCTAAGCATCAAGATGCATATCTGCATCGGGTCGGCTCCCAGGAGACAACCAAGACAGGGCAGCTCTGGGTCACCAACCTAGCCTCACTGCTCATCCAGCAGTGGTGGAACCTGTGGGAGGATCGCAATGCTGCCAGGCATGGCAAAGACAGGGAAGACCAGTGGAAGAAGAAGCACGAACAGCTTCAGCGGGAGGTGGAACTCATTTACGAGAAAGCGGATCTGATCCCAGTGGAGCTGGTGGACTTTATCTTCAAGCGACCACTTGACGAGCAAATGGCAAAGGGCCCAGGCGACATCAAAGCGTGGCTTGCCAATTGGCTGCCCGTCGTCGACAAGGCACTCAGGGACGAGCATGCACGCACAATGCAGAACAATGACACAGGGTAACTCCGCACAGAAGGGGTCCTGCCGTAGAAACAGATGGCAATCCAGCCAAGGGTAGATAGTTAGCTGCAAAGCACCCTCCGGAGTTTTTAAACTTCTCCGGTGGGGGGCTTGCACTAGGCCGGTTCCTATGTGGGCGTCTTTGTACGTCTGAGGTACTCCGGTTCAATATGGCTCCGTTCAGCGGGTGGTCTATTGAGGTGCAGCCTAAATAATAAAACTTCGTTACTACTAGAAGACGCAAGCCAAAGCAACAATAGATAGTTAGAATAGGATTCAGATAATGGAACAAACAATGCAGCCAGAATACACCTCAAATTCGGCTCCAAGGAAGCAATCTAGGTCGTTAAACAGAGGGTGTTCAGCCCTGTCTGGATAGAGGACCAACATAGCTGCAGCGTCTTGTAGAAAAACCTCGTTCAGATCCATAAGAAACTTGAGGAAGAGTCGTACAGTGGGATGTTCGTTATTCTTGTCAGCGGCACACACGGCTTCATAAGCAGCCGATACCCATCGCCCAACAGGTGTCTTCACTAGAAGTTCTTTTTTTGGATACACCGTACTACGCTCCAGGAAATATGTACTGTTTTTTCCACCAAAGAAACCGGCCAATGCTCTGATAGCTTCCCATGGGTAGCTTCGTGCTGTAAGAGGTATCAAAAACACCAGCTGCCCATTGCCCCATTTGCCTTATCAGCTCAGCATCGGTCATTCCCATTTCTAGGTACTTTGCGCCGAGATTCCGGCCAAGGTGTAAAACCTTGCTGCAGTCCAAACCAAGTGCCTTCAACATGGCTTCTATCTCTTTAGCATAACTGGGACGATGGTTAGCAGCCGCATCAATGCCAATGTTGCATACCCTTAAACCTCAAAACGTACCTATCATTTCGCATCTGATTCTTGTGATTGCTTGGTGAACCGACATCAATGAGGAGCTTAATGTCGAACCATTCACTGTTGTTCAACCAGTCTTCCGCGGTATAGCTCTCCAGCTCACCTGTACAGAAAAATCGATGCTGCAAGTAGAAAGCAAGACTCCCGACTGCACAAGCTCGAACGTCTTTATGTCTCGTGGACCTCCCATGCTGTCTGCCACCCCTGGTTGCTGTTTTGCCAATAGGAATTTGGTGCACCATATGTACGTCGTTGGGTGCTTTTGGTAGATTGATGCCAAGAAAATCACTCAACTCGGCACGATGGAGACTTTCTGACCGGAGGACTCCAGAGGTCAAATAAGTTAGACAGAAGTGATGGCGAAGAGCTTTGTTTACTGACCTATATCCTCTTGCATGTTTGCTCTTGGTGAACAGATACTCTTCCATTTGATCATAGTGTTCCACAACACTGTAAGGAGAGAAATCTCCATTACCTTTCTCTTTGTAGTTTTCCTTGTCCTTCTTGGGCTTTCGTTCTATCACCCACTTGCGCAGTGGTTTCATGTCATCTTTGATCCATACGTAGTCCCATTGTACCTGCATCTGCTGTGGCAGAGCAATGTTCTTGGTGAGAGCGACTTGCACATCGTAGATCTTCTTGATGCTTGTTGGTACTGGTTGAAAGATTGAATGCCAATAGGATTTGTGGATTGGGCATGTTGGCATCTGCATCCTCTCTCTTCTTCTCGGACTGCTTCATCAGCTGGTCATAGTCTTCTGCATCAAAGTAGATTCGCTGATCAGCAGGAATGGCTCTCTTCTCTTTGGTCAAACCCTTTTGCTTTTGCTCCCTAAAGCTTTGGTACCACATGAAGTTGTAGATGCTATCAGACACTAGGATGTACTTGTAGGGATCATTCTCATCACAGACATGTTCACAATACTGAATGTACTCCATAGCTTTGGGGTTGTGCGCCTTGTGTGTGCCTGTGTCCTTGTCTGACTCGCGGATTTCCAAGACTTTCTTCCTTAGATTCCTGTTCAGATCATTCTTTGGTGGTCTGGGTCCTCTTGTCCTCCTGGTGGTACTAACAGGAGATGTGTTGACTCTACCAGGAGAGCCAATTCGATTGGCAATGAGGTGGCTAGTAAGCATTGTCGATGCTTTCAAGGAGAGAGAGTGGTTGCTTGTTGTTGTGTTGTGTTGTGTTGTGTTGTGTTGTGTTGCTTTGTGCTTTCAGTTGTGCTTGTTGAGTATGATATTGCTTGCACCGCGGCATTGCCGCTAGCTGTCTCCACGGTGAGCACTTTTAACCACGATAACTACTAGTAGTTGCTTAGTAGTTGCTTGCTTTTGGCCTAGAGTGGGCGCGAACCAGGGTACGATGATGTGGCATGCGACGTGCCCTATAAATCTCTTAGTCTGTTGACTGGGGGTTTATTGTTTAAAAATAATCACGCGGAGCACGCGATTATTGAGTTAAACCAAACGGAAGATTTGACCACCTGTCAAAACCGGACCACCCAAGTTTGACGCAATCAGGTATATCTGCTTGTTCCTGCTTGGGCACATCCCCATCAACAAATACACCACAATGGCTGTCAGAGATACCCTAGCAGTTTAACCAATAGAGCAACCCTATCTCGATAGGGAATACATAATTTGGATGTGCCCATTGCAGTCGTGATAGCCGCTTCCCCATTTGATGGCCGTGGAAGTAACGAATGACTAGCAAAGTGGAGAACTCAATTTTTCATTTTCTATTGCTGCCACCAGCCTCCATGCAACTTTATATTCCAATTCTGGTGGAACCGAGCCCTAACATTGCAGTCAAGTCTACACCTATCTGAAGTGGCTGTTTCAACACGATCGTCCAGGACTAAAGAGGAGCCAAGCCAGCCAGCCATTCTACGTTGACCGAAGATCGACGAACATGTGTCGTCGAACGGCCGTCGTTGAACGGCCGTCGTCGAACGGAATGAAAAAGAGTCATCACATGGAATGAAAAAAGTCAACCGGTGCCACTGTTGTTATTAACAGTAGCTGATACTAGTGGTACCATATGGTAGAGGTGTCAATGGTCGCTCTGTGGACCAATCGAATCGATCTGTCAAAGCAGGGCACAATCCGTCGAACGGAAGAAGTCTTCCTGCCTATCATTGTGGAGATTTCATCAACAGAAGTAGCCACTGTAGTAGTAAAGAGGAGATATCATTCATCTTGATAGGATAGAATAAAGGTACCGGAGTAGACTAAAAAGAAGGTAAACATCGGATAGTGATGAGGAGAGATATTAATTCAAGAACGGAGATCTCGACCGTTGGATGATGCCTTGTAGTTATGGTAGGGTTGAGCCTAGTATTGGCTCTTTAAGTCTTTTGCTTTTTACTTAAGCTTTTCTAAATGATCATTAGGGGTTAGGCTACACTGGCGGGACTCATCATCCGGATGGGCTCTTAACATCAAGATAATTATATCTTATAGCAAAGGGGTACCGGTTGGTTCGGTTCTGTTTCGCAAATTGAAGCCAGCCTGTATAAAACTTGAGAATTCTCAACCAAATCGCCGGAGTAGCAAGGGAGTATCGGGAAATGAGGCATTTGATGTCAAATTGACATTTTGATGTCAATATTGTCAATTGATAGTTACTGACACTTTTGACAAGACTCAAAACCGTCAATTTGTCAATGTTGATCAATTTGATCAATTGATGTCAACAAGAATCAATTTGTCAATGTTGACATCAAAATATCAAACTGATCAACATTGATTAATTTTGACTTTGATTGACTCTGATTGACTCAAAAAAATCCTCCATTGGATTTTGACAGTTTTCTTTGAATCAATTTTGACATTTCCTTGACAGCATGAGGTTGAGCAATCAAGGTTCCGGATGCTCCTGTATCCAGTAAGCAACGGAGTGTAACGGGTTTTGGTTTCCCTTTTTCTCGCTTGTTAAATCTACATAGACGATGGTTTGAGGTCTCTTGTTTTGCGACTTTACGAGGTGGTTGGCCACGGAGAGGTTAAGATGCTAAATAGATCATCAGAGTCTAGTTGAGCAGCTTCTAGGCAATCATCTAATTTCCGTAGTTCATCAGTTGCAAACAATCTTTTTTACTATTTATTGAGATATCTCATCACTTTGGTATGAGAAATCAGAACATGGTTCCGTTGAGTCATCATCCTGGCCTAATATCCTCAGATAGAGATTTCTCCATCCAAGTGATTGAAATTGATAGAGGAGTGTCCTCATTGTCAGATCTTCTGATTTGCGCTTGGAACATGGTTGCGAAGTTTGAAGTGGTTGCACGAGTATCGTCGATCTCGTTTTCTTCGTCATTGTCGACGAGAGGAAGAATGGGTTTGTCACGCAACTGTTCTCGAAGTTGCGGAACGCATGCTTTCCTTGAGCCTCTTCAGGTAAGGAATAGGTTGAGGGTAGCTGAAAGCTATTGTGTTTGTTAACAAAATGCACTACTAAAAGCTAGTGTAAAGATCTTTCGGGTGTTTTGAGTTTGAGAGAATGAAAGTTATGAGAGGATTAGAAAGCTATGAAAACTAATCAACGAGAGAGATCACAATCAAGGGATCGTAGATCTGAACTCCCGCGGAGACTGTAAAGTTGTGATAGAGTAGGTTTGTGTAGTAATCCTACTCGTTCCACGATCCAAAAACGGAACGCGTGAAGATTCGTCTAGCATTTATCTAGTAGCGTGGGAATCTTCCACGCCAGCTAAATATCTAGCGCGATGTTTCACATCGACCTAGTATGACTAGCGGTCATGAAAACCTGTCTCAATGACTATTCACAAAAGACTCAGTCATGAGTCGAACTCAAACCCTATCTAGGATCGAGTCGCGAATAGGCTAAAGCCGTGTATTGCATTCGCCCCCTGACAGGGGTCACAGAAGGCACGACATCAGTCGGACAAGGAGAACATATGATTTAAAGTGCGGGGCACTCTCATGAGATTGGATGTAGACATGTGCGTCGCACGATGGCAATCCTACAAGGGGATCAGGCCTTGTATGGGTGTATAAACCTTATGTTCCATGTCTGGTAGACTGTGCCGCCATTGGCGGTAGCATGTTGGAGCCTACAGTGCCATTGTCATTGACTCGGTCTAAGTGTAAGGACATTTGTACTTTGGCTGACCGTACTTGCGGTGCTGATACTGTTAAATCATCACGGTATCGTTGACATTGTATTAATGAGGGACACGCGTCGCGTTCTCCCTTCGTTGTTCTGTTGGATGATCGTTGCGACGTTCCTTGATGTACTTCCAGTTTGCTTCGAAACGGACGTTGTAATCGCGTCACGTTGAAACGAGCTGTCGGGCGTTGCGCAAGGTGGTATGAATCGTGGCGTTCATTGCGAAGCGAACCGCCGTGAGGACTCCATCCAGGATCCGTTCACGAGGTCGTCTTGGCACTTGATGTTTGAACAGCGATCAAGTTCGTGTGGTTTGATGAGCACGCTCACCATGGAGTTGGCTTGAGGTTTACGCTGTGATGAACTGCGACAAAGTCCATATTCATCCCGGAGTCTTCTCGACTCTGCGCGCGGAACTCACGTCCTCTATCCATGATAAACCTCAGCGGCCATGGATACCGAGTAAGCCACGTTTTGTTCTAGGACGATGGCTACTCTTTCTGCTGCCTTGGAGCAAATCTCTGCAATCTCGAACAATCCGGTTACGGGATCAACCATTGTCAAGCAATGAAGTGTACGGGAATTCTTTTTCTTAGGACCCCGACGTTGTAGGGACCTATCAGGTCAATACAAGTCTTTCCCAAGGGATCTCCTAGCAAGTCTTTGGAGGCATCAATCCCAGCTTACGCGTCTTGGGTTTGTTCATCTGGCAGCTTTGGCACGCTGACATACGGCCTGCACAGTCTTGCGCAGTCCTTTCCAGGTGTAGTGTTTGTGATGGTTAGTTCTGTCGAGTCTCGCCAGATGCATCAGCACACCATGGTCCATTCGACTAGTTTCTTCTGCATAGTCTTAGGTACGACGATCTTATCGTCCTTAACTACTAAGTCGTAAGACTTATCCCCTCTGGGGAAAGATTGCTTTTTGTAGTCATTTGGCTTGTCCCTGAGGAGTTTCTTGATTCGTTGTCGTCTCTTTCTGACGATGTTCGATCTCGGGAACGAGAGAGGGAACTCGCTAGGGAAGTCCTCTTCGTCTGCAGCATGAGCTCAGCGATTCCTGGCTTCCATTTGTTCTGAGAACCGTCGTTGTTGGAGATGTTAAGTCTCGACAACGACTCAGCGACGATGTTCTGTTCGCCCTTGATGTACCGTAGTTCAGGGCCGTATTCTTCCAGAATAAGGCGCATGCATTACGCGATCGGTATTGAAGTTCTTACATGTAAGATTCTTGTTTCCGTATGACAACGATTTCTGTCCCAGAAGAATGTTACGGAACTCTTTTAGAGTTTCTACGATACTGAGAAGTTCCTTCTCGGTAACGGTGTAACGTGTCTGAGAGGGTTGAGCTTCCTGCTGTAGACGCGATAGGTTTTCCCTTCTGGGAAATTACTGCACCTAGTTGAGTATCACTCGCATCCATGTGGAGAACGAATGTATCGTTGAAGTCAGGGTAAGGGAGCAAGGTTTCTTTGCTGATAATCTTCTTCATCTGGCTAAAGGCCTTGTCGTGTTCGGCTTCCATTTCCACTTCTTAGTTTTGGTAGTCAACGGAGCGAGTGGGGCCAGTACATGTGATCGTCTATTCCACATGTCTCGATAGTAGTTCACGTAGTCCAATGAATCTACGGAGTTTCTTTTCTTGTTGGTAGGAGGAGCGATATTCTGGATCGGTCTATTTTTCTTGGTTATAGGTTGGATCCTTCTCGAGTAATCAATGAACCTAAGTATTCAAGTTCTCCTCTTGCGAAGAAGGACCTCTGGTAGCATTGATCTAAGTCCCGGCTTCTCGAAGCCTTCGAGAACTTCATCCAACTTTTCAACGTGACTTGCTAGATCGCCGGTTATTAGGATGAGTTGAATCATCAATTATGCACGGACGTATTCTTAGGTCGTGCAATTAGTGTTCCCATCTTCTCTTGAATATGTCGGACTATTACATAAGCCCATGGCAACCTCTCGGTACTCGTACTTTCCCCCACGGGGGTAAGATGGTACAGAGTTGCTTCGATGTAGGTGACAGCTCGATGTGATAGTAATCCCATGTTCAGGTCTAGACTAGTAGAGGTACTTGAATCCATCTAGATTCAAGAGCAGTCTGTATTTTGGGATAGGATAAGGCTTCCGCTTAATCTTTTTGTTCAGTTCCGGAATCAGAGATGAATCTAACAGATCCATCTTTCTTGGGAATGATAAAGTTGGTGCCGCCCATCGGAACGGTTCACTTCTTGAGTCCCTGCCTCGCAGAGACGTTCAAACTCCATCTTAAGAGTGTTGGTTGGACACGTGGAATAGGATAACCCTGGCATGATAGTTTTTAGCATCAGGGAGAAGTTCTACTTCGTAGTCGTCCAACTGCCACTTTCCTAAAGTACCATCGAAAGAGGTCAGAGTACTTCTCATAAGGAATGAAGCTGTTCCTTCTCTTCCTGTTTAATTATCTTGACTTTGGCAACGTGCCTTAAGTCAGCTTTTCGTCATTTCGCATCAAGAATCTTCTTGAGACGTATCTTGCACTGTCATCAACAGCGTAGGATCAGAATGAAGAAGTTCTCTTCTTCATTGTGTCGCTGTCTTTCATAGAAATAGATGCGCCGTCCCACTCCATGACATGGTAGGAATCGATCTTGAATCCTAATCAGAGAATGTCTCGACCATGATCATGTTCATACCCCCAAGCTCTTGGTGACGTGTAAATCCCACTCGATAATTATTCGAGCCGAATTCAGGAATCATAATGTACCTTTGCACTTCGTGCTGGTTTGTAATTCTCCCTGCAGGGGTAGTCCACATCGTTTGGACGCCAAGATCCTTCATGCGTAATTCTTACATGAGGTTGAGCAATCAAGGTTCCGGATGCTCCTGTTATCCAGTAAGCAACGGAGTGTAACGGTTTTGGTTTCCCTTTTCTCGCTTGTAAATCTAACATAGACGATGGTTTGAGGTCTCTTGTTTTGCGACGTTTACGAGGTGGTTGGCCCACGGACGAGGTTAACGATGCTAAATAGATCACAGAGTCTAGTTGAGCAGTTCTAGGCAATCATCTAATTTGCCGTAGTGTTCATCAGTTGCAAACAATTCTTGTTTACTAGTTAGTGAGATATCTTCATCACTTTGGTATGAGAAATCGAACATGTTTCCGTTGAGTCATCATCCTGGCCTAATCCTCAGATAGAGATTTCTCCATCCAAGTGATTGAAATTGATAGAGGAGTTGTCCTCATTGTCAGAGTCTTCTGATTTGCGCTTGGCAACATGGTTGCGAAGTTTGCAAGTGGTTGCAGAGTATCGTCGATCTCGTTTTCTTCGTCATTGTCAACGAGAGGAAGAATGGGTTTGTCACGCAACGTTTTCTCGAAGTTCGGAACGCATGCTTTCCTTGAGCCATCCTTTCATGGTGAAGGAAGGTTGAGGGTTGCTGAAAGTATTGTGTTTGTTAACAAAATGCACTACGCTAAAAGCTAGTTGTAAGGATCCTTTCGGGTGTTTGAGTTGGAGATAATGTAAGTTATGAGAGACGATTAGAAAGCTATGAATACTATCTCAACGAGAGAGACATCAACAGGGATCGTTAGACTCTGAACTCGCGGTACTGTAAAGTGTGGTAGATTAGTTTCGGTAGTAATCCTATCTCGTTCCACGATCCCAAAAACGGATCCCCCGCGTAGGAAGATCGGTCTAGCATTTATCTAGTAACTGGATCTCTCCACGCCAGCTAATATCTAGCGCGATGTTTTAAACATCGACCTAGTATGACTAGAGCGGGTCATTGAGAAACCCTGCTCAGAAATGACTATTCACACGAGAGACTCAGTCATGAGTCGAACTCAAACCCTATCTAGGATCGAGTCGCGAATAAGGCTAAGAGCCGTGTATTGCAAGCTTCTTCCGTTCGACGGTCACTGGTAGGACAACATATCTCTGGTGCTGCTGCACAGCTAAGACTGCTGTGTCAGTCGATTGATCATTCGTGCAGAAATTCGGATGGGAAACCATAGTGTTGCCTTTTGGAGCAACAAGATGCCAAAGTTTTTCTAGTGCTCCTATTACTTTTCCAAGCGGGACCGAAACCAAGTGGAACCCCGCCACTGGATCTGTCACTACAAAAATACAGACCAAACCAACAAAAGCATAAACTATTACAACCTCTGTGTCAAGCTAATCAAGACAAGCACTATTGTGCTTGGAAGTAAGTCAATCAGAGCTATATTCAAAAAGTTACATCCCCACAAAGATCACTCCAAGCCAATGCGCGAATACAGTGATTGCCATTCCAGAGAATTCCAGTCATTCCACGTATACCCTGGTACTGTTTCTACAGAGGAGTCATTATCCAAAACGCCAATCACCCATCAACAAGACCACAAACACCAACAGGAAATTCGAAGTATCGAGTTGTCTTGTCTCGCCCATCGAGACGCTGTTTGCCACTACAAGAAATAGTCCCCGATCTACCACCTGTCCATAGGAATAGAATAGGAACTGCATCTGTCAGTCGCAACGAGCATCTTAGCAGGAATTCCAAGACAAACGATCGAATCGGAAGACAAGGAACTCATTCTGTTTGCTCAGAAGAAATCGAGCTGATAATCCTTTGCTCAGCCATAGCAAATTACTTTCTGCTCAGTCCATTCTCGACAACAAGAACAACGTCCTAGTCCGTTCCCACGATACTCCAGATGATCCGAGTCGTACCTCCGTACCTCTATCCAATCGATCGAACTGACTGATTCCGATAGAAGCACCTTTCGATTTCCCGATTGCCGAGCAAGAACTCAGTATCTACACTACTCACCACACACAGTGAATCAGTAGAAACTATCTTCCAGCTACGCAACAAGGATATTCGATCGAACGCCGGCCTCCGATTTGCGCGAACGAGATTTTGAAGCTCTCCCTCATTTGAAATCAACCACAACCGCGGGCAAGCAACAACTTCTCGCAACAACAAGCCAACAGCCAACGCGAAAAAGTACACAGCCAACGAGAATCAGTACACTCAGTACAGAAATCCAAGCCATCCCTCATTACGTACCATAGGATTTGGGCAGGCCCGCACGTCTCTACTACATTCTCGAATTCTCTACGGCAAATCCACTCGAATCAACCTATCTCCTCAACCAGACGGAGTTAGAAGGATCCAAAGATAGCCACAACAAGCTCTCAACCAGCTCTATCCAACAGAACTACTGAGCGCTAGCTAGCACTGACTGCAAGCCCTCCAGTCAACAGGAAGCTCAACGCGCAAGAACCCTTGCCTACAAGAAATTCCCTTGCCTACAAGATATCCCAACAGCAAGATGGCATCCAAACAGCAAGCATCCATGGATGACTACCTCTCTTCCTCCCAAGCCTCCGACCAGAAGTTCAGGAGCAAACAGAGAGAAAAGAACAAGAAGAAGGCAGCAACCAAGACCAACAAGAAGACACCCAACAGTGCAAAGGACAACAAACCACCCAAAATCCCCAATCAGGACATCAACTCCAAGCCCCCAGAAGATATCCCCATTGAAGAACAGAGTGTTGCATCCAGCCTCTCCCACAACCACTCCTACAGCTCCCACAACAGCAAAAAGAGTACCCAGAGCAACCCTAGAAACAACAGGCGCAACAAAGGCAAGAACAGCCCCAAGCGCACCACCAAGGCAACCAAGAAACCCAAGACAACCAAACAGGACAACCCCCTTCCCCCCAAGAACCACAAGCCATCCAGCCTCAAGGCGGCTCTCCCCAAACCAACACCTGGAACAACTCCACCAACTGGAACCACACCAACATCTGGAACCACACCAACACCCACACCACCAGGAGCCACCCAACAACCTCCAACCCCAAGCCCCCCCAACCACCCAACACCCACCCCAGACCCAACAGCACCAGCAAAAGCCCCCAACACCACAACACCATCAGCCACAGCATCAACCACACCATCAGCCACAGCAACAACCACACCAACAACCACGACGACAGAAGCAGTAACAGCCACAACAACACCAACACCAACACCAACACCAACTACCAACCTAAAACCACCCCCAACTGGAACCCCTAGAGCAACTTTCTCCCCACCACCCACCTCCACAGGACACATCCCTTCCAGGACTCCTGCAACTACACCATCACCATCCACCATTGCACACCCACCTACCTCCACCCCTACTCCCACCACCATCCCATCAACCACTACCCTACCTTCCCCCCCTAGACAAGCTGGAAGAAAAAGAGATAACCCTCTAACCCCAGAAGGACCCAGGTCTGCCTCCACACATCCACACATCCCAAACAGCAGGCCAAAACCAATGAGTCCACTCCCATGAACAACACCCCTGAAAGATCTTCAGCCTACAAGTCCTGGTCTGATATGATAGGAAGCAGTACCAAACTTGGCAACAAGATTGTTAAAGGACTCATCAAAGAGTTTGCCCCAACCCAAAACCCACTTCAAGACCCTGTTCCAGAAGACAATGACCTCCTACAACAGATGACCAACAAAGTTACTCCACAGAACAAACCAACCTTGGACAATGAGGAACCTGATGAACAGCCTCAAGATGAAGGAGGTGCAACCTTTGATGTCTCAGTAAATGGAATGGACCCAGAAGAACAGTTGGAGGAACCAGGGACCACAACAGAAGACCACCCCAATGAACTCACTGAAGAAGAGGAAGCAGCTGCCACATCTGCACTCCTGAACAATGGCACAAATGGCAAAGAAGCAGACCCCCAGGACAACCCTGAACAGTCCAACAAACCAGGAAACCCAGGATCCACCCCCTCACCAGCTCCTGAATCCTTCAAAGACCAAGACATACAGAAAATGTCCACCCTGTGCCTTGACCCCAAGACTGAAATCACTAGACTCTGGCACAGTCTCACTCGCGAGATCACCCTGAAGAAGATCCTACCTTTCAACACTCTGGATATCTCACAAGGAGCCAACCACCCCCAAGTGGCGGCGGTGTTTAGAATCTGGGCCAACTCACCCATTGTCCAGCAGAACCTGCACAAACCCTTATGGAAAACACAGAAGAATGGGGATACTTCATCCTAAAGGAGGGCATGGAGACCACCATCAAACGACACAGTGGTGACCCCTATGTCTACCCAGACCCAAGGTCCCAAGGAAAAGGGGTCAAACTTCTTCTCCGCCTGGCAATGACACCCCCTGAAGAGTTCCCATGTTTTGACTCCAGACTATCCAAGTTCACTGAAAACACATTCATGGTCAGACTCAAGCTTCTTGCACACAATACCATTGGACCAGCATACACCACCCTGAAGGACAAAGCACAATCCCCACCAGACGCGGACCCTGAACCATCCAAGAAATCTGGTTCAACCACAGCAAAACCAGCCAAAGCAACCGCATTCAAGATGAGAGGCATCTCCGGCAAACCCATCAGTCAATCCAACGCTTCAGCCACAGAAAAACCTGATCCAGCCAACCGCCCTACACCACCTGCAGGAGAGCCAACTCATAAGACCCTATTCAAGGTACACTTCCCCAACCATGCTCCACTGCCAGAGGACCGAAAGGTCCGCGGAAGCACCATTGGAGAACTCTCCCAACAACTTATGGTGGATTTCTTGAAGCAACTCTTCTCCATTGAACCTGAAGCCAAACTCATGCGATACCCCACTGCAAGCCCCCTTACCTTCCATTCTGCCTGGATCCACCTTCACTCCAACCCAGCTAAATTCCCTAGAGGAGCTGATCAGTTCAAGTCTATCTTCTACAATCACTTCTTTAGGACATCTGCAAAGATTCTCATCGCCCATAACATGCCAAGGGATGAACTTTTGGAACTTTTCCAACCCTTCTTCGGAGGATGGGATGAAACACAGGCGAACACTGGAATCACTTTCAAACTTGAACTTGCCCCAATCCAGTCCCCAAAAACTGCCTCAGTAGCCTGGCTTAAAGGAACAGGATACTGGACCCATGGAGTCAACCTAGGTGAAGCCATACGACAGGACCCTCTCTACAAGCTCAAGGAGTCCAAGGACAACCAGCAATACCCCATTGAACTGATCTACCAACGAATACAGACAGAGCAGAACAAACGGTGGGACCCAACTGGCACCAACCCCATGGCGGTACATGTACACTGTGCTGAAGAACACTATGACCAAGTGCTCTCCCTTCTCTCCAATATCTATGCCCCAGGACGCCGATCTGGATACCCCCAACACAAGAAACTCCAAGTGGTACCTGACCGCGGATCCCACAAGTACTTGGCCACCCAGGATGCAACACTGGACCAGGTCTTCACCTCCCTGGTAGACAAACAGTTTGTTATAGTTGACAACATCCAAGTCATCTACATCGAGAATGTTGTTGGGAACCCAGGACCCCTCTCACCACAGGACCCATCCACATTGTACCTAGCAGTGACATCTATGGTTGATAGCAACTCCAACAGGCCCAAACAGCCTGTTTTCATTGGCCTCGACCAGTCCACTAAGGATCCATCCATCTGGCTGCTACCTGTCGACAAGTATCGGTATGCTGAAGCCCTAGCCTTGTCTCAGAGGTTTGGACACGCCACGACAAAACACTGGGGACCAAGTGCCTGGAATTGGTTCACACCCTCCTTCAGACAGAAGCAGGAAGATGCCTTCAAGTACAACCCTGAGACAGAAGTGTTTGAAACCAGGGCTGACCGCCACCTGAAACGCCTGGCAAACACCAAACAGTTCAAACGAGAATTTGAGGTGGTGGACAATCTGGATTTTGTTACCGAGTGCCAAATTGCCAGCATCCATTTCAGGGTTCCCGGGGCATTCAGAGAACGCTCTGCTGCAGATGGAGTGGCCCTGGATCCATCAGAGGCATCCTCCATTGGCACCACTGCTGACGGGGACCGTCTAGACATATCCACCCTCAATTCAGGCTTCCAATCAGGTGACTACGCGGCCATGTGGTCTGAAGACGAAAGTGAAGAGTCAGAATCGATGACACTGGAAGACGAGGAAACCAATGAGGAAGATGAACCACCACAAGATGGACCATCTGTCTTTCTCATGGAAACTGATGCAGATAGGATACACACTGGGGACATGCAAGTCAACCTCAGCCCTGAGGTGGACGCCCTCGTGGAAACAAGATTCAAGATTATATGGGAACGGGTAATTCGACAGGATCAATGGACATTGTGGGAACGAGATGACAATCTCTTGTACTTGAAGGCCTTCCTCACCCACAAAGTTGGAGGACAGAATTTGGCCGGGGCCACTGCCATCCTGGACCATTTCGAGGCCCACAAGACGCCAGTGCAGACAATCCTTCACCTCACAAGCTGGGAATTGGCCAAGCTCATGTACGTGGAGGGAAGCCAAACCTGCTTCATCCCCATCAGTTCCTCCAAGTACTCCAATGACCTCTATTTCCAAGTCAAAACCCAGATCAATCAATCATGGCTGGGACAACACCCATGCAATCCCAGTCCTGCCACTTTCCCTGGATTCCTACAGCTCTTACCTCTGATGTCCCACTCACAAGAGAGTTGTCCAACAAAGGCTGGTGGACAGAACCAAATAGTTGATGGGGAAAGGATTCATGCCCAATACAGTGAAAAGCATGAATCCACGGGTACAGCAGGAGGCCACTGTCCAGATAGAGCCTCCCATGGGACCCACCCACCTTCCACCCCCCACCACACACCACATCACCAACACAGCACACACCACACACCACCCCTACAACAACAGAAAGACCTTGACCCCTTTGACATATTCCTCCAATCCTACACCAGACACCTGCATCAGTCCAACAACACCAAAACAACCCAAACTGCTCCACAACCTGGCCCCCCACCTTACACCCACCACACCACCCATACCACCACCGATGACTCCACAGCCAGCAGTGACGAATCCTTCCATTCCTTTGATGTCCCACTTCTGAGTGAAAGATCCACTGACTCAGATGCCACCTCTCACAGCAGCCACAACACATACCCCCCAGTCCCAGCCCTAATGCAGCGAGAAGAAGACTCTGACATTGAGAGTACATTTGGAGATGACTCCTCCATCGAGTCCTCAGACTATGTGTCCATCCCCTTCTCCACTCCCACTGGCCCAACGGATCCCACAACTGCCCCCACCTCACTTGGCGCACCTCAACGCCTACCCACCCTGAGCCGCCCACCAACCCAAATCTTTGTCCAAACCGTTGAATCAGATAGCGAAGATAAATCCACCACTAGCACCATTACACCCCAACAAATACCCCCCAGCCAGTCCAATCCGCCTCCCGGCCCACCACAACACAACCATCCCCCACTATTTGTCTCCATCCCCACCAGTAGCACCAGAACCACCACACACAACCCACCCTGTACCCAAGAGCTCCCACCCAACCCACCCAGGAACTCACACAATCGCCCCTCCGACAGTGATTCTTCCCCAAGTTCATCCACATCAGACTCAGACTCCACCTACTACCCTCCATCATCCGGACATCCCTCGACAGCCACCCCCGATTCAAACTCCAACCATCCCGATCCTTCGACTGAGGCATTCGGTGACTCCCTTGGCCCCAAACCCCCTAAAACAATGCGATTCCTTTTTCAGAACGTCAACAACCTCCCCAAACAGGAATGGATGGAGAAAAGTAGGGCTCTAGTGAACAAGGCAAAACAGATGGACTTTGATGTGATGGGATGTGCTGAAGTTGGCTTCTATCCACCCAAGATGTCTACCCAAGATTCTTGGCAGAACAGAATGAAGACTATCCCAGGAGCAGGGGCCTGTTACACCTACAACAGCACAGAGGGGTATGAGAAGTTTGATCTCCCAGGAGGACTTGGAATGGCAACTTCTACGGAGGCCACAAGCAGAAAGATACTTGATGACGAGGACCCCTCGGGCCTGGGAAGGTGGACTTCAATGGTACTCACAGGAAAGCAGGAATACCGCCTCCGTATTGTTACTGCCTACAACCCATGTGTAAACAGGCGAGGCACTGATACCGTCCACCAGCAACACTCGAGACACTTCCGACGACAGGGGGATGACACAGCCCCTGAGAAGAAATTCCAAATGGACCTGAACAAACAGCTCAAAGCATGGATGAACAACGGAGAACAAATCATTCTCATGTTGGATGCAAATCAAGATGTAAGATTCGGAAAGTTGGCATTAGGGTTTCTCCAGTTGGGCCTCCAGGAAGCTATCCTCTCCAAGCACCCCACTCAAGACGTCCCCGCAACCTACAACAGAAACCGCTCCCACACCCCCATCAATGGAATCTTTACCACCCTGGATCTCACTGATATTCGATGCGGATACCTTGGATTTGGCGAAGGCCTTCCTGGGGACCATCGTCTGGCCTGGCTGGACATCCCTTTTGAGACGGCTTTGGGGCACTCCCTGCCCAACCTTCGCAAGATGAATCCCAGTGTACTCCAGCTGGATGACCCCCGAGTGGTTGCTTACTACCACAAACAGGTGATAGCAGGGTACAAGCAACATAATCTATTTGAGAAGGTTGACAACCTCATCAAGATGATTGAAGACAATGCCCCATCAACCAGGATCCAACGACTACACCACCAAATTGCCACCATCAACCGTCAGGTACGCTTGATGGTTGAAAGATCTATGAGAAACAGTAGGAAAGGAGGTGTCCCATGGAGCCCTATGAGATTCAGACCATAATGAACCGGAGGAAACTCTGGGACAGTGTACTGAAGCTGAAACTCCGACTCAAAATCAGTAGGAAGAAACTCCGCCGACAAATGACTCGATGCTCCAACACCGATGCGTGGGAGATCACTCTGGAGGAAGCCAGAAGAAGAAGAGCCAAGGCAAACGCCGACTGGTACAAGGCCAAGAAAAAGGCCCCATCTCTACGGAAGAAGTTTCTACAGTCTCTGTGCAAAGCCCGGGCCGAGAAATATGGTACCACCAGTGCCCAGGAACTCAAAAAGCTGCAACAACGAGAGCGCCAAAGGGACATGGCTAGAAGACAACGAGCACTCACCAAGAAAGGTGCCCAGCGAGAACGAACCATGAAACTTTTCTACTCGGAATACGAACCTATCTCTGACACCACCAGAATCGTGGAATGCAGTACTCAGGATGATATGGGTATTGCTGCCACCAGAGAAGGTGAAATTCGAATGACGCGATGCCTTGAATCCCCCTTCACAACACCCCCAATGGACGAAGACTTCGGCCCCCTTGCTGATACTCCTGCTGCTGATGCAATCCTGAATGGATCCTATGAACCCCCCCCTGGCACCGATAGGTACACGAGGATGTTGATCAATGCTCTCCGACGCCCAGAGGCAGTCAAGGAAATGACCAAAGAGGAACTCGAGTGGACCCCTGAATCCCTCCTAGAGGCATGGACAGTACAGCGAGTGAACACTGCTAGCGAACCCTCTACCCTTTCCTTTGCCCACCTGATGATGGGAGTGAAATGTGCAGAGATTGCAATGGTGGACACTATCATCCACAACACCCCGATGATCATTGGCTTTGTGCCAGAGACCCAAACGGTGCTTACTGATCTGGCACTCCTGAAGAAACCGGGCGTATATGAGGCTGAGAAAATGCAAATCATCTTCTTGTTGGACACATACTACAACATGTGTTGCAAGCGACTCGGGCGCTTGATGATGTACCGCGCCGAATTCCAACACCAGATGCCGGAGGAACAAGGTGGGGGACGAAAGGGCCGCATTTGCATCGAGCTTGGCCTGAACAGTGTGCTGATTCTGGACGTGTCCCGCATGAAGCGCTGGACCATGGCTATGATTCCCTTCGATGCGAGCCAGTGCTACGACAGAATAAACCATGTCCCCGCAATTCTTGCTGCCCGCTCTGTTGGAATCCCACAAACAGCTTTGAACTATCACTTTGTCTCCACGGCTTATGGGGTTTCTGAACAGTCCTACGGTGGCACCCAACGCACCGAACAGGGTCTTCAACCTATACAGGGAGTCGGACAAGGCACCGGCGATGCAGGTGCTTTTTGGGCCATCTTGTTGGCCAAATGCAGTGACTGTGTTCGAGCTCTGGGTCTTACTGTTGCCTTCATGAGTGTGCTTGCCCCAAAACATATCAGTCTCATGGCACAGATATTCATTGATGACAACAACCAATGCGTCTCTGCGCAAACCCAGCACTGCTCTGGCGAAGATGTCTTCCCACGAGCACAAGATGCAGCAGACACGTGGGAGGGTACATTAAGAGCCACTGGCGGTGCCATCAATCAAGAGAAGTCGTACTTCTACATGTTGGATTACACTTGGGTCCCTTCCCTCCTCAAATGGACCTACCGTTCCATTGCGGACTTGCCAGGCGAACTTTGGGTCCGTGACAAGGATGGTGGACGCAAGCCAATGTCCCGCAAAGAGCCTACGGAGGCAGAAAAGTGGCTTGGCTTCTGGCCCGCGCCAGATGGAAACTCGACCCAACAAGTCTCCTACTTGAAGCAACGGGTGGATGCCTTTACCAACAAAGTGCGCACTAGTGGACGATTTCTGAAGAACGATGTGTGGCTGGTTACCAAATCCACCATCCAAAAAACTTTGGACTACCCCATGAAAGCCATCCGGCTGTCCCTTTCGGATGGGATAAGGTCATCGGACCCCTCTGGCAAACGGTCTTCCAAAGTGTGGCATTTCCGGAACTTCCCCGGTTGTCCTGTTTGCACCACAGAAGTATCAAGGTTTGGGGGAAATCATCCCTGCTCAGGCAAGAATTCACGCACATCCAACTGTATGGGAAAAACTACCTACACGATACCACTGGTCAGCTCCTCGAGATGGAAATGGAACACTCCGAATGGAGCTTGGACCAACAGACACTACACGGAGCATCTCCTACACAGCCTTCGAATCATCCACCACCGACTGTTGGATGAAAACTTTGTGGAAGTCAATGGATGATTTTGGCATTACTATGGAGGACACCACTGCTAGATTCACCACACAGCGCACCAATGACCGCTTCCTGATGGATCTCTTCTCTCAGCACGGATACAGTGCCCACACTCTCAAGCAGCTGAATGTCATGCGAATGTTCCTCAACGTCATCACCGTGGCAGACATTGCCACGGCAGATGGCAAACAACTTCGCACCCAATCCTTCAATGGAACCAAAGTCGAATCCCACCTTCACCGGATGGAATGGCCCCGTCAACCCAAGTCTCTACCCCCGTCGTTAATTCTCGTCTGGCAGGGTGCCTTAAGAGAGTGTCTCATTGAACAATACGGTGGCCCCCAGAATCTGCGCATTCGGCCCCAACTTATCCCCGGCCTCTGGAAGGAAGACCCCGTCTCTTTCTGGCCATGGATGTGGAACCCCGAAACTGATACCCTGTATCACAGGGAAGGATTCTTTTGGACCCCATACGAACGCATCAACCCTGGCAGACGCCGTGCACACTACAGGCGATCCACAGTTCCTCGCACATGGAGAGTCCAACATCAATCCAATCTTGAACCTTCAACTCCCATCACCAGTCTCCCCTCGGCACCTGCCCACACATCAATTGGTTACAGAACAGCTTCGGTGGTCCGTCACGTTGTGCAAGCTTCGTCCAGCGAACCAGAACTTGTCCTACTCTTCAACCACTCCTCGTGCGACTCCGAACCAATGAATTACTCTGACAGTGACGACTCTACCTCTGGACTCTCCGACAGTGACGATTCAACAGTGACGACATCTGCCTCGGACCAGCCACCCCCCTGTGCTCCCAATCCCTCCAAGACGCCCTGGATCAGCTCCCAATGTCAGACCAATGGGCGCTAGGACACCTTCGCTTTACCGATGATGGCTCCCAGATTGCAAAATCCATCTTGACTGGCTCCGGCATTCAGGTTAGCGACGGCTCCTACAAAGATTCTTTTGGCACTGCAGCTTTCGTCCTCGAAGGAGCCGACCACAAGGGACGTATCAACGGCCAGTTCTCTGTCCCAGGCTCCCCGGGAGACCATTCCTCCCATCGAAGTGAACTGGCAGGTATCATTGGGGCACTCATCGTGATGCGCACCATCTGTATTCTCCATGAAATCACCATGGGATGCATTACGATTGGTTGTGATGGCCAAGCAGCCCTCAATGCCCTTGAAACCCTCTTCAACCCCCAGTGCAATAGCAAAGACTTTGACCTCCGTGTTGAGGGCCGAGCTGTTATCGATGAGATCAAGGAACTGGGTATCGACGTTCAGTTCCGATGGGTTAAAGGCCACCAGGACGACAGCCCTCGAGCCCTCCACATCCTCCCCCGGGACATGTTACAGGGGACCAGAATGTACCACGGCTGCCTCGATCGCTGGGCAATCCTGAACATTGAAATGGATACTGCTGCCAAATCCCAGTGGACTCAGGACCACTCGAACCCGTGCCCTAATTTACCCTTCACCAACGAGCGCGTCATATTTCGGCACAAGGGTCAGAAACTAGCCCGATTCCACCCCCGTGAGATGCACGAGGCCCTTTGGGAAGACAAAATCAAGGCACACTGGAAGCAGCGCGAAGAAAGAGTCCTTGACGTCGCCTATTCAGAGGCAGAATGGACAGAGCGCTGGGACACTATCAACTGGGAGGCAATGGGTAGGGCAATGCGGAAGGCACCACTTGGAATCCAAAGATTCATCACCAAACATGCCACAGGCCACTGTGGTGTAGGACGCCAGCTGCAACGCCGCCAATGGCAGGCTCACAGCGATTGCCCACGGTGTGGAACAGCCGACGAAGACACTCTCTCCAACCTAAGAATCAAGTTTGATTTCACTACCATGTCAATGGAGTGGAACAGCATATTTTTCCCTGCGAAAGATGGCAATACCGATGGAGAAGAGAACTTCTCCATTCCTGATCCTGCAGCTGTCAACGACAGTGCAGATAGTCTCAAGAAGATTCTTGATGCGACATACGAACAAACTGACTTAAGGCAGATGTGCCAGAGTCGAAATCAGTTAAATAAGGAAGAGCAAGAACTGCCTCATGCCTTCTCAACCAAGTGCTCCGACCCAGTCGAGGGTACTTTGGGAGAGTTGCAAATGGACGACTACGAAGTAGAACTTCGTCCCGACGCTAAATCCTATTATACTAGGGCTCACCCTACTCCACGTGTCCATACCAACACTCTCAAGACAGAGGTTGAACGTCTCTGCAAGGCAGGAGTACTCAAAGAGATAAACTGTTCCGAGTGGACGGCACCAACTTTTATCATTCCCAAGAAAGACGGATCTGTACGATTCATCTCTGAATTCCGGGAACTGAACAAAAGGATTAAGCGGAAGCCTTATTCTATCCCAAAAATACAGGACATGCTCTTGAATCTAGATGGATTCAAGTACGCTACTAGTCTAGACCTGAACATGGGACACTATCACATCGAGCTGTCACCTCACTCGAAGCAACTCTGTACCATCGTACTCCCGAGGGGAAAGCACGAGTACCAGAGGTTGCCAATGGGCCTATGTAATAGTCCCGACATCTTCCAAAGGAAGATGAAAACACACATGCATGACTTAGAAAATGTCCGTGCATACGTTGATGATCAACTCATCCTAACTGACGACGATCTAGTAGATCACGTTGAATAGTTAGATGAATCTTTCCAAAGACTTCAAAAAAGTCGGATTTAAAATCAACACTACCAAGGTCTTCCTCGAAAGAAGGAACTTAAGTATCTAGACCATTGGATTACTCGAGAAGGAGTCCAACCCTTAACTAAAGGACAATAGATGCGATCCAGCTATCGCTCCTCCTACGAATAGGAAGGAACTTCGTGGATTCATTGGACCAATGAACCACCAACCATCAATCTAAAACAGATGTAGGTTACCCAGTATCCATGACCGGCTGAGGTTGTCATGGACAGAGAACGTGAGTCCCGCGCAGAGGTCGAGAAGACTCTCCGGGATGAAAATGGACTTCGTCGCAAGTTCACGCGCGTCAAACCGTGACAAGATTCACAACATCCGTTTCGAAGCAAACTGGAAATACATCAAGGAACGTCGCCAACGACTTATCCAGAAAAACAACGATAGGGAGAACGCGACACGTGTCCCTCATCAACACAATGTCAACGATACTATGATGATTCATCAGAATCAGCACCGCAAATACGGTCAGCCAAAGTGCAAAAGCACAAAGGTCCTTACCACACAGACCGAGTCAATAACAATGGCACTGTACGGCTCCGACATGCTACCGCCAATAGCGGCACAGTCTACCAGACTTGGAACATAAGGTATTTACACCCATACAAGGCCTGGTCCCCTTGTAGGATTGCCATCGTGCGACGCACATGTCTACATCCAATCTCCGGAGAGTGCCCCGCACTTTAATTCATATGTTCTCCTTGTCCGACTGATGTCGTGCCTTCCGTGACCCTTGTCAGGGGGCGAATGCAATACACGGCTCTTAGCCTTATTCGCGACTGGATCCTAGATAGGGTTTGAGTTCGACTCATGACTGAGTCTTTCGTGAATAGTCATTGAGACAGGGTTCTCATGACCGCTAGTCATACTAGGTCGATGGTGAAACATCGCGCTAGATATTTAGCTGGCGTGGAGAGATTCCACGCTACTAGATAAATGCTAGACGAATCTTCCATGCGTTCCGTTTTTGGATCGTGGAGTGAGTAGGATTGCTACCGCAACCTACTCTATCACACTTTACAGTCTCCCGCGGGAGTTCAGATCTACGATCCTTTGATTGTGGATCTCTCTCGTTGATTAGTTTTCATAGCTTTCTAATCCTCTCATAACTTTCATTCTCTCAAACTCAAAACACTCGAAAGATCTTTACACTAGCTTTTAGCGTAGTGCACCATCATTTGGTGGGGTCCTACCCAGGCTTTTGGTGGCTTCCTCCACTTTCTTCAATTTCATTTCTCCCCTTTTAGCAGGGCTTCCAAGACAACTTTGTTACCTATGGCGTCCTTGTTTGGTTGCCCCAGCCGTCCTTTTTTGGAATCATTTGGACCCTTTTCTCGGACCTATGGATACCCGTACCGTTACAGTTGGTTACATATGAGTGACCTGTTTCTCCCCTTTTACTACGAACATTATGTCATTGTTCGCTTACCTCCACTACTCTGTTAATAGTAGTTCCATAACGAATTTAGCCCCAATCATATCCAACATTGTGTACTGCTTTTCTCCATTTTGGAAACCCCTACTTATAGATTTAGTAACCTAGGACTCTTTCATTTGGGAAGGAATGGCTGAGCTGTTTTGGATTCCGGGGCTTGGGGAATAGCCTTACAACTGCCCTTCTGTAATTAGCATCACAAAGTGCATCAACTTGTAAGCCATGTATAGAAAGGGGAACGGAATTGGTAGAGGAATAGTGAACGCTTAGTTCAACATTCTGTAACCATTGCGCCAATGACTCGTGCTGCAATTGCATCTGTATATGCCTGAGTCGATCGTCTTCAATTAGTAGGATAAGAGGTTCTTGAATATTGCACAGCTGACCTCACAAAAGGGAAGGATCATTCCTCGTGTTCTTGTACCCACCATACATAAGCGCAGGTCAGTTACCGATTGGTAACCTTACCATCGACTGACCTGGCAATTTTGTAACCGACCTCGCTGTTTTCGCTCTACCCCATTATGCGCTTCTTAGATGAAGTCTCCGGTCGTCTGCAGTTTAGCACAGAGAACAAAACTCATATCTATTTGTTGTTTTCTCTGCTGCACTGCCGACGGCTGAGGAAATCCCATTGTCGAACGAACGAACGATCCCTCTGGATAACAACAAGAGAGAAGGCTACTGGTACTACGGAGGAGGCTCTGTTAACTCCAGCCCTATCAACAGCATGAACGCACAGAGAAGATCGTCGTCGAGTCATTGAATGGCTACAAGAGGAGGCTACACGACAACACTCGTACGCACAGAGGAGAGTGGATCCTACTGCTGGATTCATCTCCAGTGTTATTTCCTAGTGTTTTGGTGGTGATTCATGTATCGGTACCCACTTTCCTGTATGCACAAGGCCTCGGGCGAACGACTTGCTTCTTTCGTAAGATAATAGATCATCGATTACCGACCAATAGACCACTCCTTTCATGAGATAGTAGACACCTTATAGATCAATAGGATTGACAATATTCGGTTGTGTATATATTCGTCATGAGGATCCAATGCAAGGTACCTGTACCGGAGTGTAGCGAGCAAAGCCGAACCTGAGTGTGTTCAGTACTGTCGCCACTGTCGCCACTGTCGCCGATGTAACTATACGGTGTGTAGCCGACTACATTTGCTATATTGACAATATTCGGTTGTGTATCGTCATAAGCATCCAATGCAAGGTACCTGTACCGGAGTGTAGCGAGCAAAGCCGAACCTGAGTGTGTTCGGTACTGTTGCCACTGTCGCCGATGTAACTATACGACAGCCGGCTACAATGGCTGGATTGACAATATTCGGTTGTGCATGTATTCGTCATAAGGATCCAATGCGAGGTAACTGAGTGAGGGAGCTGGAACCAAGGAATCAAGAGACGAACGCTGAAAAAACCCGAATAGGAAATAGGAATACCGAAAAAGGGGGTGAGGGCTCAGGCAGATAGACTGCCAAGGTAAAGGGGGTAGTAGGGCTCAGGCTCAATCTGCACTGTACCGGTACCAGTAGAGTGACAGTAGGGCGACTGTGGTCTTTCCGAAGTAAAGCTCCGTTATCTACTACTAGTATAGTACCGGTACTCCAGGAAGCCGCTTGCTAGCTCTCGTCGACGATACCGGTAATATGGAAACCTCGGCAACAGGAGCATCAAAGAAGAAGGGCAAACGCATATATTCGTTTCTGGACGCTCGAAGAATAGCACGCGGCCATGGATTTGCCTCGAAAGAAGAATTCCTCGAGTATTGCTGTCCGGGTGCGTACCAACTGCCCAAGAACCCCGACGTCGTGTGGGCCGACGATTGGAGAGGCTGGGATGACTTTTTGGGTGTGCCATATCAAGAGTTTGAAGAGGCGAGAAGCATTGCAAGAAAACAACTTTCGGGTGTGGTGAAAAGCAAGGAAGAGTATCTCACGTTGTTTGAACAAAAAAAGTTGGACGATGACAACCCTGCCTTTCGATTACCATATCGACCTGATCTTTACTACAAAACAGGATGGACAGGATGGGATGACTGGTTGGAACCTGACGAGAAAGCTTCTAGCTAGTTGTCTTCCTTGGGCCGTGTCGGAATGACTTCAATGTGTGATGGTAAGGCGGTATCATTGATTCGATTCGGGATGTTTGTCGCCGTCACTCGACCACACCTCCGACTTGTGCGATATTGGCGGCAGGACAGCAAGGATCATGGCCTTCTCCGGCACCCATGAAAATCATTGTATTGTTTGCCGACGCTCAAAGCAAACCTATAAGCAAAGCAATCCACCGTTTCCCAGGCTGCTACATGCTGCATGTACAATCAAAATAAACTCTGGGAACGCGAATTTTTCTGGCCCTTTCCCACTCCTGATCAAGTCATTTGGTTGCCACCTGCATGCACGGTACCTCCCACTCGTAGCTTCTGACCGTTCAATGCAAGGGAATTTGCGCTCCACATCATGATACCGGTACTAATGGCAAGCCCCAAGCTTGAAAAAGGGTACCTACTCCCGAACAGACAAGTGGAGTTCTCGAGCAGTTGCTTGGAGGATACCATACGACCTGCAGCAAATAGATTTTTAAATATGTAGATGTAGTTATCTGATGCTGCCTATCTAGCTAGAAGCGCAGAGAGAGAGAGAGAGAGCGGGCTCTATGCGCTGGAGCGGGTCCCATCTCATCTACTAGCTAGTTGCAATATCGTTTTGGGAAAAAGTCCCAAAACCCTTGCTTCTTCTCATGGGAGCCACCGCAGCACCTGTGACAGACCAATCCACATTCACGACCACCTGTTTCATTAAGGCACAATGAATAACAGTCAGCTCAATCAACCCAAGGAAGCAAAAGGAAAAACGAGACGGGGGCAAAAGGAACGCACCTCCCCAGCACGGCTGCCGGCCACAAGCATTGCCAATCTTATCATCCCACCAAGAATTCTCGTGACTGCAGCAGTTCTTGCACCCACCAAAGAGACAAAGTGTACCATCTGCAACAAGCAAAAGTTTAGAATAGTTTGTGATTATTGGCCAACGGTACACAGAAAATGCCAAGCCACTCACCTCCCCAGCATCCTTGCTTCCCACATTTGAATTCCATGTGGTCGCTGCTGCAACACTTGTGGCAGCTGATGCCATTGACACAATTATGACCATCTTCCCAGCATGGCTCATGTCCACATGCATGCCCTGGCAATCCAAGTGGGGGTGTAGCCAGCCAGTCACTGCTGGTTCCACTCTGGCACATCTGGCAGTTGATGCCCTTTAGACAACCGGTTCTACAACAATATTGTCTGCCATGGTCAGGAGGATGCTTTCACCAAACAATAAAATGGAAGAATAAAACGTACCCATCAGACCACTTGGGCTCCACTCCACAGGCTGTTCCAAACTTAGAATGCCACCAGGTTTCCCCATTGCAGCAGTCAAAGCAAGATGTCCCAAGAAGACAGGCAGTTCCATCTCCCAAACATCCTTTTTTGCCACATTTTGCAAACATGAAGTCATCGCTGCAGCATTTGCTCTCGCAGGATATGCCACGTAAACATGGACGGCTAACAAGAAATGGAGGAATCAGCAAACAGTCATTGCTATGAATTCAGAACAGACACAAAAGTGCATGCTTACCCATCAGCCCAACAAGGCTCTTTTCCACAGGCATGGCCAGGTAAATCCCCAAAGGAGGGCACTGACAACCAGTCAGAACTCTCATTCTCACACATGTGACATGTCAGACCTGCCAGACAAAATGTGCCATCCTAGAACAGTTTGGTCAGTAATGACTCAGTTTGCAGTTCTTACAAAATGTGCAAACCGGTCCCATCCGGGCAAATTACCTTCCACTTTGGCTCTGTGCCACATGCCCTGCCAGGCAATCCACTGGATGTGGTGAGACCAACCCAATCTGTGTCATCATTGCAGCAATCACAGCAAGCACCTTGTTTCTTTTTCAGGCCAAGAGGATCTCCAAAGCAAGCTGGGACAACAAAGATGACATGCTTGTGAGAGTGAGCTTGGATGATTTGTGATTCCCTGGTGGCCATAGACACTGTGGCACTTACATGTCCCATCTGGCTTGCACCCTGCTTCATCATTGCAAAATGCTGATATGGCGGCATATCCAATGGATGCCAGTTCTTGGAGCTCTTGATCCACATCTAGTTTGCCTTCGACAATGTCTTTTAGAGTCTGCTCAATATTCTCTTTTGAAAAAACTTGTTGTGCCTGTTCACCTGCTCTCTCAAAAGCTTCCCCAATTGTCTCAGCAGTTTCTTCAAACTTGAAGAACTCATCAACTTCCTTCCAAATCCAGATGATCCCACCTTCAATTTCCTTGGCAATGGCTGTAACAAGGGCAGAAACATTGTCAAATTCAATCTCACAACCAAGTTTTTCATAGTCAGTTGTACACCTAAAGGTGAAGTCAGCCACAGGCTCTGCAAGTGACTTTCCCAACAAAATCGGGACGGAAATAATGAATCCAATGTACTCTGCATTCATGGTGACAGCCTGCAAACAAAGAGGTCAGCATTACACTGGCAGTGCCAAACAACAATCAGAATGCAAGGTGAATGACTTACAAGGCCATATGATTTGGTTGGTGACTCAACCTCAAGATCCATCTGCTCCAAGAGAAATTCTGCAACGATGTCCCCCACACTCTTCCCACCTGTAAAGAATTCCACAATTTCCATTCTGGGGAGCAAGGAGTCCTAATTGTGATGTGAATGGATGGGTATCCAGGTTGCCAATGCCAAGTAATGATGGAGTTACTTGAAGGAACGTACAATGATACCGTCAAGTGACTTTATGATGGTCCTGATTGCATCTGCCAGGATCCTTTCATTGCCAGATTGCCCAATGAATGCTGACATCCCAGGATAGACTGAGCGAGCAGATCCATCGTCAAGTATAAGGTCCTGTTTGCCTGTTGAGATAAATGCGTTTACACGGCCAAACTCAAACTCAAATTCCGGGAAAAGTGTTCCACTGCACAGTGGGATGGATGAATGGATGGATGGTTGTAAAATCAGAGGCATGAAGTAGGCACGAGCGACAAGTCTCATTACAACTCACATGAAAGGCACATTGTGGAAGTTCAGTTTCAACTGCAGAGTTCCCTGTAGAACTGTTTGCACTTGAAAATCCTCAAACTGTTTTGCAATGTTGTCAGCCACCCGTGCATCAAACCCTTCAAGGCCTTGATCAAAGAGTTTCTCAGAGATTGGCTCACCATTGGGCATGAGTACGTTGATGCCCTGGATGACATCACCTCTTTTTGGGGGGAGGGTGGTTAGCAGAGTCTATCATCAAATTACATTGGACATTCAATGAATAATGCGCTGGGCTCTTACGTGAGAGTGAAATAATCCTTGAGAGCAGTATGAATGGATGCTGATTCGATAGAGAAGGCAAGCTTGGTGAACTGTGTTGGTCGAGCACGATGCCAGAATAGCTCTTCTCCATTAAAAAGGGGCATTGGTATTTCGAATGCATTAGAAAGAGAGAATCCAAATCCAGCATTCTTGAATCCAACTTCAAAGATTGTCGTGAGAACAGATATGATTGCAGTGGCGACAGCGCCACCACCAGTAGCAGCAAGTGCCCTTCCAATCTGATTGAGGATGCAATTGGCCACTCCCCCATCCATGAAGAAAGCCTAAGAAGAATCAAACGGCAACAGATTCTGTTTAGATGGCCCCTGGGATTTTGAACTGGGTTTCCAATAAGCAAGATGTCATTGGGCCAAGTATACTCACAACTGATGGGAGAATATCACAAAATGAAAGTGCCATGCAGAACGAAAATGTGACAGCCGAGTACATTTGGCAGACTGCAGTGGACTTTTCAGGTGTAAGAGTGATGGTTCCTGCAAAAATGGACCACTCGGCATTGTTATCCATGGAAAGAGGCATGCCCTGGCAAGTACCAACCATTTCGCCGCGATCTTCAGGCTGGACAACTTCTACTGCATCAAAGTCACCAGCGCAGATAACGCCTTCAAACCCAAGGGCCTTTTCCACGTTTTCCAATATTTCCTCGAATGGTTTGAAGACGGCGTCGAAAACACCCTTGACAACCTCATTCGTGGCCAGGTCGCCAAAGAGGCTCTCCGCCATGCCCCGGAAGATCTGCAGTGGCGCCTGAATGGACCGGTAGCATTGAGATAGTGGATCCAGAAAGCCATCCGGCACAACACCCATTTGCTTATTGGGCGCATCGCATGTTTTGAAAACTGGCGCATCGCCGAGGATACCGATGGTCACATCTCCCGCGAGTGAAAGCGAAGTGTCTCCTACCTCCTTGAAAAAGTCCAACTGCCTCTCTGTTGTTGCTGTAGCGTTTCCTGTCTTGGCTCTCAAGTGTGCCTTTCGAATGACAGAATTTGAAGCAAGGAAAAAGGTGAGAGGTTACTTGTAGGTACGGATCGGCCAATAATCTGACATGGCGAAACTGGTCAAGTAGAACGGTGCTTACCGAAGCTGAGGCTGTACCCAAACCAGCAAAGACAAGTGCAAGAACATGGAGGCCTTGATAATTCTTCATGGTATTCTGCCCTCTGCTTGCAAGTCAAAGCTCCATCTATGATGTATCCGCAGATAACTGCCCCACTCTAATAAACCCATAAACCCCTTGATCTCTGGGAAGAATCTGGCACAAAAAGTTCTTGCCGGGTGCCGAGTGCACCTCCCGAACACATCCAGAACCGCGATCTTTCGCACCACCCAAGGATTCGATTGGAACGAACCGGCAGGTTTTGTATTTGATACCGTGGTCTGTAGTAGTACTGTACAGAGTTCTACACAGACCGGCGGTTACAAATACAAACCAGCCGTTATTCGTTCCTAACAAAACGAACCGGTACTTAGGGCCGGCTGTGCCCCATCGGTCTCCGGCCTGACCATCGGGCTGTCGGGCTTGCGCCCTCTCTTAAGCCCTCGGTCAGACCTCCGACCTTGGGTCCCTGCCTTATCCCTAAGTAACCAGGTTCGTTTTTTATAAACTCGACTCAATGGACTAAACTAACTGCTGCCAATGACCAGTCCCAAACACAATTTGCATAACCACACCGAACCGCAACGAAACAGCATCCCAGCATTGCCTTGTTCATTATCTTTTTGTTTCAATCCCATTGCTCCCTTATTATCTCGTCTGTTATCACATAATAATTCATCGAACCATGTCAACACCCATGCTGGACCAGAGCAGCGACGAATGGCTCCAAGCCGCGGCCGCACTAAAGTCCTACGTGACAGCCGGAAATGCCTATCAAAATGTACAAGAGAACACATTGGTATTGGACTTGACCCATTCCAATTTGAAGCAAGAGCACATTGAAATTCGCTTTGACAAACACCAGACCGTGGACGACCTGAGACACAAAATCTACCAAAAGACGGGAACTCCTCATGATTTTCAAAAATTGCAGATTTTTTCCGGCAGCACTCAAGTGGCCGAAATTGCTCCCTCGGACCCGTCCACTACCAAATTGGGATTTTTTTCTCTCCAACACGGTATGCGAGTCCATTGTGTGGATTTGAATCCCAATTCGATTAGCCGGGGTGGAGCATTAGAGGATGTGAGTTTGGTGGCCAAGTACAAAATGTCGGATGAGGAATACGACAAACGAAAAAACACATTGCGAAGCTGGGAACAAGAACAAAAACAAGAAGATCCCACTTTTACATTGGCCAAATACGCCAAGGAGCACAAGGCATTGGTAGAAGCCAAGCAATTGCACAAAATGGGATTGCCTCTCCCAGATGGATTCCAAGTGGTAGATGGTGCCGTAGTCAAGTCAACAACTAACACTGAAGATACTGGACCCAATTCGGTCTTGGGGATCCAAATCGATATGCGATGTGAGGCTCAACCCGGTGGTCGCAGAGGAACCGTCAAGTATGTGGGCGAAGTACCCGAGCTAGGAGGATTTTGGATTGGAATTTCGTTTGATGAACCCGTGGGAAAATCCGATGGTAGTGTTGGAGGCAAACAGTACTTTGAAGCCATGGCCAAGTTTGGAGGGTTTTGCCGTGGAAAGAATGTGCAGGTAGGAGACTTTCCGGAACGAGACTTGTTTGAGGAAGACGATGACAGTAGCGAAGATGATGAATTGTAGAGCATCGATTATCATTCAGATTCATCATTCTTCTCTACAAGCTAAAAGTGAAACCGCGACAAAAATCTTGCCCTTTTCCGACTGAATGCAACAATGTAGAGGTCCAAGAGCTCTAAAACAAATTACTATGATAGCAGCAATCAATTTCCTAGCTAGAATTGTTGAGCAAAGAAAAGTATGTAATATCGAAACTAATGCTAGCTCGCATGAGTTGGGAACGACCTCCCGAGTTTGCGGCAGTCGCAGGATGCTAATATCATTCACGCAATGCAGAGGTTATCCTAAACAAGAGTTTCTCCAGTGTGCATCTGAATGCACTTGTCACCAACTTATCATTTTGTAGTTGTGTACCTGCTGGTTGGCTGTGAGGATTGCACTTTCAAAACTGCTCTTTGGTCCCTCTCCTTCACCGTTAGTGCTGGACAAGTCATCAAGAAAGTGAACTCAAACAATGTTGGGTGTTTCACTCGAGCCACCGGAAGCAACCCGTTGGTAGGATCCAAGGTTGTTGCTGTTTTGATTTCCTCCTCGGCGGGAAAGCCCCATACTGGAGGGTGCTGGTTCGGGAATGCCACCAGTAGTGTTGTCGTCGTCATTGCTGAGATCTGTTCCTTCCCCCAGCATGCTAGCCCTCTCGGAATCACTGCTATTCACTGACGTCTTGTTGCTACTAACGTCGTCTGCCACGGGTTGTCCGGTCATGTCTCCATGATCCGGCAACAGAAAGGGCGTGCAGGCGCCCAATGCCAATGTCGTTGCAGCCACCACCAGCAATCTGACTGGTCTGCCCACCAAGGCACCATTGACAAATTGTGCCAACATGGCTCCAATACGGCCCGACGCAGCGCAGACACCCATTCCAGTGCTCCGGACGGTAGTCGGGAACAGCTCACTTGTCATGACATCGATTGTGTTCCAAGCTGCAATGGTAAAGCATTGAAAGCTGCAGGCGCTACAGACAACTCCATAGGCGTTTGGAGGACTGTTGCCCGATGTGTTGGCAAAGGCAGCAAAGGACAAGAGTGACAGAGAGGCACTGAGGATACTGCCGACCAGCAAATGTGCTCGTCCTGCCCGGTCCATGAGAAATGCCGTAAAGATATTGCCCGGTAGATTGGAAAGTGCAAACAAGAGTGCATTAAAATACACGTCCTGCAAATGCACGGCAAAGAAGAGTGTATTGATCCACGTCATGAGACCATAACTTCCAAAGCTCAGACTGAACCATGCCATTTGCAAGGGCCACGTGGTTTGTCGGAGGCTGGGAGTATACAATTTCTTGGCTGACATGACAAAGTCAGCCAGTGCAAGTCGAATCCATCGCAATGTCTTGGAGCAAGAAAAGCGAGTTGATCCATGTTGTTCCGTGACGATATCGTCCTCCAATGCCGGATGATAATTGGCCGTTGAGTTGCAGGCTCCACCAAATTGCTCTTCAAGCTCCCAGCGATGTAGGGTTGGCCCCTGATACTGTAGCGAAGATCCCAAAGCATTGACCGACTCTACTGCCTCGTCGAACCGCTTTTGCAACGCTAGAAAACGAGGACTTTCGGGCACCAAAAAGTGGACCATGACAGCTCCAAGGGCGCTGGGAACGGCACAGGCCATTGCAAAGACTCTCCACGCCGCCAGGTGAAATAATGACGTGGCTGCTTGTGAGACAAGGTATCTTGTCGCTTCATTATTGTCTGCATCGTTCCCACCATCACTGGCAGTGGTCGCAAGAGTATTGTTGTTGTTGCTGTTGTAGTTTTCTTCACTATTTTTCAAAAAGAGAATGGCGACCAAGGCGACATAAATGGATCCGACCATCCAAAAGGCGGCACAAAAAGTGACACAAAAACCTCTCTTGGACGGTGGTGCCAGTTCGGCCACCAGAGTAAAGAGCGGTGGAACGGTAGCTCCAATTCCCACTCCTGCAATCATGCGTAGTCCCGTCAAGACAAATACATTGGGAGAACAGGCGGATAAAATGCCGGCAATCATGTTAATGTTCAATCCCAACATGAGCATGGGTCGGCGTCCTAGAAAATCTCCCAAGGTTCCCACAATGAGTCCACCCATGAGCATGCCCAAAAAGACGGCAGCGGCCAACATGCCACCTCTCCAATTCGAGTCCAAGAGCATCTTGTCTTCAAAGGTTGGATCCGACAAAATGTAGGACAAGCAGAGAATCTCGGACGCATCACTGCTGTTGCTGATTCCCAAAGCAAGCATAATGAGCCAGTACTGGTATTGATGGAATACAACAGAACACCAAGAAGAAGAGTCCGATTTGTCGTTGTAGGCATCTTCCAAAAACTCATCCATGGTTCGTCCCGAACGAGACGTACAAGCCGGGATGGATTTGGAAAACGAAGAACTTCGTTTCTTTCTCATTATGTCGTCTTCTGATGGTTGTTCCGTAGTCTCTGGCTGCAGTGCGTCGCTCTGTCCTTCACTGATGGTAATGGTATCGATATTAGGAGCTTGATCGCTGCTCTCCAGGTTGTGGCTACTCGACATGCTGCCGTAATAGCGGTGTTGCGAGAATGCTTCTTCTTTCGACGACACTACTTGCTGCTGTGGTTGGTCTCTTCGACTACGAACAACAGATGCAGTCTCTTCCATTCACTCACAACAAAGACAACAACGAGATGCAAAGCAAGAAGATAGATTCTCTGTGTTGTGGCACTTGATTGGAAAGAAGAAAGACACCCGGTGTTCGTGCTTTGCGTTTTTAAGTTTCTCGCTTTCTTTTGGTCTTTTGGTTTTCTCGCTCGTGGGTGAGTTCCCTTAAATCTTCTGCGACAAGGAGGAGATTTAAAGACAAGATTTAAAGATGACTTCACACTTTTCCATTTCCACTTCCACCATCCCAATCTTTTCACTTTTTGCCGTTGTCTTCAACGCTTTGCTGTTTGCTCCTGTTGTCTTCCCCCAGGACCATCATTCTCCAGAGTACTAGTACTAGTGTCTACTAGCTAGTATCCATTGACCTACCAGTTTTATTTTGTAGCACCATGACCATGTTCAAGCTCTTCTTCCTCGTCTTGTCAGTATTGCTACTACTAACGACATCGGATGGATTCCTGGTGTCTGTCGCGGACGAACAAGATATTGAAGTCGTGTCGAATCCGCATTCCCCAGATACCTGCGTGGCCGGTGCCTTTTTGGATGCCTTGCTAGAACCCTATCATTTGATTGTCAAACCCATGCTCACGCAAATGGACACCTTTCAAGAACTCTCCTATGCCAAGGTGCTGACCGTTCCAGTTCCCATTTACACCATGAAACAGCCAGCAAGACTTTCCGCAGCCCAACTCCAGTTCCAATTGGTACTCGTCAAGGATGTTTCTGCGGGGACCCTAAATTTGATCTATGAAGTTCCCGTTCCCATGGAACAAGCCAAGGACAGTTGGTTTCCAGGATATTACTGGACTCCCATCATCATGGGATGCAGTAAGGACCAGGGATACAATCATGTGGGATGGAAATTCACCAAATTGGAACAAAACAACTCCGAAAATGACATTCACCACGATATGCTGCCTCACTTTTATGCGCTCATGGTAAAGGTGGATAACAAGGAAAAAACGGAAGGATTGCGAGTGGGGGGATTCAAAGCACCCGGATGGATGGTCGGAGGAGCCATTTTCTCCTAAACAAGAAACAAACAGAACACAACAGAATCGTTTCAGCCAATGCGAAAACTCAACGACAATTGACACAAGACAAGTGGGCGGCGGAATTGCAGGTGAACTGAATCGAATCGAATCCGCCCATTTATCATTAGACTAGTGATCCTCATCAGCCCTTCTCGAGCAAATCGGTAGGGGTCCAACGTATTTTTAGAAAAAGGAATCAATCCAACGAAGAACGGCAAAACAACTTGCTTTGCTTCTATGGTTGCGGCACGTGTACGAAACCATGATGCAATACACAATTTTTAGTAAACTTCGTAATTTTAATGCAGACTTTGCAGCTTTTCTCGCTGCACCGTGTCTGTGTGCGGGGATCGAATTCATGCCCCTGCTAGATGTGGATGATGGATATCGTCGACGTGAAGGCTGCTGAAGTGGACTTTGGAAAGATCCCTCTTTTACGTAGTTGAGATCCCATCCTTGTCGACATTGACATTGGAGTTTGAGGGTCTTGCCATTGTTTTGGATTTGGTTACGATGTGTTGGTCCAACGAACCTCCAAGCTTTTTCGGGAGCAAGACAATGAGGTGTGGTTCGACGAAATGATTTTGACGCTATAATGTAATGTACATAGAAAGGAAACAGTCAGAATAAAGTAGATTACGTCTCTGATTTTGTAGAATGACGGCACAAACTCGTACCGTACTGGTACCTGTACGGCTGGTGACGCCCAACTTTTGGGTTTCGGTGGTACGTTACGGCTGTACCGGTAGCCAAAAGACTCGTCACTCTGCCACATGGATGAGTTCCCTACTAGCTAGCGAATAGGTTTTTATCGTCTGCTTCTTAATGTGGCATAAACAGCTGTCGCAGTTGCTCCTACCGGTACTGGTACTGGTACTGGTACTGGTACTGGTACTGCAGGCACTACGAAGATTGAGTCCTAGCTAGCTACAATCCCAGCGCCGAGAACGCGAGAACCTGGCCAAACAAATACCGGTACGGTACCGGTATGAGCATCATGCCCCCCAAGACTTGTCATTTGCACCACCTCCTTCAACGGAGAGTTGCCCCAAGTTTCGTCTCCAGTTGCTTGACCTTCGACAAATGCCGGTGATCGTTATTTATTCATGGTTAGCTACCGTAGTCCACGATGCGCAAANNNAATGCACCCCTTGATCCATTCCCCCACTATGACTGTACCTTCAAGCTGGCATCACTTAGTCCATTACCCTCTCCTAGCTAGCTAGCTAGCACTAGTGTAATTCCATAGTAATCTATATATATAACAGAACCATTCTACTAGTAAAGCAACATACGGTACCAACAGCAGCCGACCATGAACTATGAAACTCGCGTATTCTTCAAGCTGCCGGCGAATCACTCCCTGGCTCCTTCTCTCACCCATAGAGAGATGGCACAACTCGTTGGTCAAGGGATCCAAGGAGGAATTGATCCATTGTCATCAGAGTTTCCAGAAAAACGCACTGACAACTACCTAGTCATTGGAGGATTATTCGGCGGTTTGGTTGGAGTAAAGCTCCGAAATCAAAGAGAAAGATCGTCCTCCAGCAAACTAGAGGTCAAAACATGTATTTCAAGGCCGATAACCAAGGAAGAACTCAAAGAAGAGAAATCCGGGACCGAAGCCCTCCCTGTAAGTGCGCCTTCTTTGGCTGCCTGGGACAAGGTCTCGACCAAGATCAAGGGCTCTGTCGACGATAATCTCGACAAGGTCTCTAAGCTCATACTGTTGGGTGGAAGGGGGCGCTCCGATGTAGGGACCCATGCCGCCAAAAAATTGGTTTTCAACCCTCAAAACAACAAGTTGGTTCAGATTGTCTTGGCAAAAAAGAGAATTCAAGGCTTTGGAGACTCTTTTGCGTTTGAGGAAACCGACGTCCAAGTTTCCCTGATAAATGGGCCGTCCAATCTACAAAGATCAGGTATTGAGACCTGGCGGAGCTGGGCTTTTGAGGGTGGATCACACGATTCACTAGAGCCCATAGCAGAAAACTGGGAGGCTATTTTCAAGAAGGCAGTCTCTAGCATGCATTCGACAAATGCCCCTTCCACGGATAATGATGTTCCAATGATGCTGGATAGCTTTCGCGTTGCTTCATACCCGGAATTTGTGCAGTCTATACACCTGGATCGACTACAACAATCAAAGAATCTTCAATCGCGGGAGGGACTTCACCGCGCAGAGCCGCATATCAGAGGTCGGACAGTGGCCCATGGACTCTCTGCGGACGGCGTTCTTTTGGTCAGTGAAGGTCAACGTGGCCTCGGTGAGGCAAGCATGGTTGAATCGACCTGTAGACTGTGAACGGCCTTGACTGCAGTTTTTAATAATAGTTTTAAAGGGAAATTCTAGGCACGCCGGTACTAGTACAATACCAATGGACAGCTAATTTCCCTCTGAGCCGGTGGGGATTGGAAAGCTAAACATAAAAGGCAAAACAGAAGAGTCGAACGGGCTAGTATCTAGACACAGTTTGTTCAACGCTAGCTAGCTCCTGGCATTTTGGTTATTGTCACGTTGCTGCCAGTTGAGCATATCCATCAAATCATCGTAGCCGCCGGCGTTCATGACCTTGGTGAATCCGCTCTGCTCGAGAATCTCCTGAGCCTTGACGGCTCTTCGACCGCTGCGGCAATAAATGACTACGGGGGTCTCCTTGTCTTGCACAAACTGGGTTGGGTCGGCGGCAAGCTTGGGACACGCGCTTGGAGTACAACCGGTGCTCTTCCATTGTCCATTTCCCTGCACTTTTCCTGTCTCGGCAATCTCCTCTTCTCGTCGAACATCGAGGACAACCGTGTCTGAACGGGAGAGGGCAGCCAAGATGTCCAGTTGAGGGGCGAATCCGTAGTTCTTGGCTCTTTCAAAGTAGTCTTCCTTCATGGTGCTGGTTTTGTGTCGAATCGATTAAAAGTTGATAGAGAAAACCTGCTTGCTTGCTTTGTGCTGTTGATATTGCTAGATCTGTGCTCTCGTTTTATGCGAGGATCGAATACGGGTAGCATGATCGGCATTTCTTGCTTTTGGTTGCCACATGCCACATACGTCAAATTGGCCTTCGGGAATATCGCAACAGGAAGTCCGTCCGATGGTCGATGATGCTCTTCGTATGCCATTGCTACGTACCTTACGATACGCTGTATCTTCCTGACTGGGGAGGACTCGACTCATTCCACCTCCGATTCGATTCTCCGACTTTCCTGGCCACTGAAATCGGCCTTTTGCAACAAATCCCGCGGCCGGACAAAGTGCGAAGGCCTTGAAAAGAGGAAGTCACCTTGCGTGTGGCGTGGAAAGCTTTAAGCACTGTTTTGCAGGCTTATTTCTCGATCTTTCGCCAACAGTCTTCTCAACACCGCCGCGTGACAGCTGCTGTGACAGCATATTTATGAAAGATCTCGAGCACTGCAGCACCACAACCTTTGGCCCCTCTGACATGGATCCATTTCCCCGATAGTAACTGCATTGTAAACCTTGATACCAATTATTTATTCGCTGCCAGGAAAGATGAACAAAGACAGTACGGAATGTAAGCAGCATGCAGAGGCAAGTCCTTTGAGAAAGGGTGGATCATTCGAGGAAGAGAAGGAAGAAATGGCCTCTGATGAAGTGGGCGCTTCTTCGCTACCAGTACCACCAACACGAGTGGGAGCTTTTCCGGGGTCAAGGACTGCTTACAAGGAACGAAAGAAAGCTTCCAAATCTTCTGCTACTAGTAGTGTGGCTAGTATTGATAGTACCAAGAGTGCCATGAAAACCAAAACAGGACGTGGTCTCCGAAAGAAGCAAAGCAAAGACCAAAAAGGAGTACGCAGCGACAGCGATAACGCTGTTCCCGGCACAGCAGTTGCAGTGGAAGGAATTCGTAGCGTCGGAGATGTCTCTGCTCCTGGCACAGCAGCGGCAGGAGCACGCAGCGACAGCGACATGTTTGTTCCTGGTACAGCAGTGGATGTCGCAAAAACCGCTGATAACTCGAGTGTCACCCTTAATGGGGAAGACCCTGCCACAGGCCAAGATGCGTTAAAGATGGAGGCCAGCGAAAGCGGTGGCAGTCAAAAAAGGCAGGAAGCGGATGACAACACATTGGACGACGAGAAGGATTATCCTCATCTGTTGGAAGCTGTGGCGGTGGAGGAACTAGAGCTAGCAGTTGCCATCCAAGTCGATTCTGAGGATCCTCAACGACGAACCCTGTGGATTGCAGTAGGAATATGCTTTGTCCTCATTACTATTGGAATCGCAGTGGGCATATGGGCAGGAGTGTCAGCCAACAAACCGACTGAAGATCCAAGTCTCATGCCCAGTCCAGCACCCAGTAGCTCATCGTCTCCATCCCAGGCGCCAAGCCAACACCCTAGTTACAGTGCGGCACCGTCCACATCCCCTTCATCCCATCCCTCTGGTTCACCAAGTCAAAGTCCGACGGAGGTCAGCTTCTTTCTTCCGGAATACACACAAAGAACCATTTCGCTCGATACAAACGGAACCACGCCCCAAGCAAAGGCCATGGATTGGATTTTGCTACATCCACAATTTTCAACCCTTCCCCAATGGCAAAGGCGACAGCTGTTTGCGTTAGCGACAATGTACTATAGTACATCTGGTGACGTGTGGGGAAACCAACAGACTTTTTGGTTGCGAAATGATGTTTCCGAGTGCTTTTGGAATGGGGAGAACCAGTGTGATGGCTCTGGCAGAGTGAGTGCCCTTAAGTTGAACGAACTCTCTGGTAGCCTTCCCCCAGAGATTTCCCTGCTGGCGTCATTATCAACTTTGACTGTGTCACCCGGCGGACTTTCCGGTCCTCTACCCACAGAAATCGGACTTTTTGCCTCACTTGCAACCCTAGATTTGAGTTTAAACCGTATTTCGGGATCCATTCCTTCGGAGGTGGGTTCAATGCTCAACCTTACCGGTCTGATGTTGGGAGAAAACAATTTCCAAGACACCTTACCGTCAACGCTGCAGGGTATGACTTCCCTTGAGGAACTCAACTTGGAAGGAAACAATCTATCTGGGAGCATTCTATCAGAGTTGGGTCTGATGACCTCCTTGCGCCTTTTGAGCCTTGGAAGCAACAATCTAACTGATGTGGTGCCATCGGAGCTCGGACTATTGAGTCGCCTAAAGGAACTTTCGTTGGAGCGAAATATTCTATCTGGAAGATTACCGTCCCAGCTTGGCCGTTTGGAATTGCTGACCCGATTGGACATTCACAGCAACCCACGTTTGGAAGGGACTATACCCTTACCTTGGGTTGGTATGATATCCATGGAAAATTTGAATCTACTCAACAATGCACTCTCTGGTACGGTACCAAAGGGCATGTGTGCCATCCGGCCCATTTCCATCATTCGTGTGGATTGTAATGTCAATTGCACCTGTGCTGAATGCTCTTGTCTCCATGAGGTGGTGGTCGAAGGAACCTTTGAGTTTGGGTTGTTTCCTGAAGCAACCATTCGCCCCCCAACAGGTTCTGAAATTGACGGCTTGATGAACGAAACGCGCCGATTTTATACCAATCTATTTCGAGGTGCCATTGACGAATTTCCCTCGTTTGCCTCAATTGAAGCCGAGTTCGTTGGTTTCCGCTTTGAAGAGACTGCTGATTTGCCATATCAAATAGATGCCGACGTGACGGCAAAGTTCAGATCCGAATACGGGATTCGACTGCCTTCGACTTTGGATGCATTTGATTTAATGCAGGCAGCAATCTATTTAGGTACGCTTGGATGACCCATGGTCAGAGTTCTATGTTTTGGTCGCTGATGATTGTGGTTTAGAGTAACACTTCTTTCTCTCTTTCCTGCTTCGAAAGACTACATTATAAACTACGTTTGGAAGGCAACACCACCAAAAGGAATTTTTGTGCTCACGCAAGAATGTAGCTTCGCTGCAAGGGTTGCTTAGAAGCTTCTGCCAGCCTGAACATGTCGCAGTGATGAGGATATCGAAACTAATGTGCCAGTAGACACCATGACTTTTGAATGAATCTTTCCTAACCATGCCGGTACCTAAACCACATATAGTGTAATCCAGCATACCGGTAGAGCCAGGGCAGCCATTGCATCACTTCACTTCGATAGATCTGGAAGCTTGAAATGACCGTTCGATAGCCATTTTTATGAACCTATATCTGAGGCATTCCAAATTGCCATTTGTATAGCGCACGTGCTTCAATCCCAGGGACTGCCTTTTCATGCGTCCACTTCAAGATTTCCACATATCCATCATTTATGGCAGCTGTGTGGCATGGGATGCATGTATTCTTGGATGAAAAAAGAACAATGTATAGTGTCTCGCCTGAAGATCGGTGTGCGTCCTATGGGGACGATGGCAAAGAATGCACTTGCCCCAGCCTTTTGGAGTCAAGTGACAGGAGAAAACTACGGCTCGTTCGTGACGCTGTGGAGAAGCCAACACAAAAAGAACGCTCATGATGCCGTCACAGACGCAAAGTCCAAAAAGAGGACTCCGAATCTGGTCTTATATGGCGATTCCATTACCAAATGGTTTACAGGCAGCGCTCTGGGAGTGGGCGAGTTCGTCTTTGTCAAGGAACGAACAGCCTATGAGAGTCTCCTTCGTGATCCAAACGCCGATCTGTTCGGCCTCGGTCTGGGTATTGACAGCGATATCTGTACAAATCTGCTCTATCGAATCCAAGATGGCGAGGTCCCACCAGAGTTAAATCGGTCCGTCATTTGGATCTTGATCGGGTCAAATGAACGTTGTGCTGGCGCCTCGATGTAGTACTTGTAAGCTGTTTTAAGTCGATACGGCTGTGATGTGGGTGTGCTGCCTTGATTGCGTATGACGTCCTCTAAACAACCATTCCCATCCTTTTCCAGTACAGTCGTACTAGGATATTGGCAATCCTGCCTGTAGCCACGATACCACAACAGCTTGTATTGTCAACCTTGTGGAGATAATTCGATTGCTCAAGCCATTATGCTCAACTCCATCTTGCCTCGTGGTGAAGAACTACTGGCCGACTCGGATATTTGGATTGAGATCATGCAAGAGAATGAACGTTTGGAATGCTTCGCGACGAGCCGGCAAGGTGTCGAGTTCTTCACTGCGACGGACCTTTTTCTCACCAATGATACAGTAGAGTTGACCAAGAGCTCGTGAATGACTTTCTTTATCAACCTGCTGCAAACTTTCAAATCATTGATGAAGCACTGGGCTGTGGAGATACTACAAAGATAGCATCACAGTAGAGTTCATGAACTGCATTGACGCCATGTGGCTTTCATGTCATCAATAGTAGGTGATGAGGGAAGTGCCATCCATGTCTCGACACGCAGTTGACACATCAAGCCTCGACGTTCGTCAGTTATGTCATGCAGGTAATGTCATCGTCAAGGGTCGCATCTCGATGACTGAACCTGCTTTGATGGGGTCGGCTTCTGGTTGTCATGTGACTACTTCTTGATCCATCGCTCCCACGCAAAAGGCACTCCCTTGACCATGCGGTGCGATTGACTGAGACGTTGTCGAATCTCGCACAGCTGCCATGCGCGTCCACCGAGCCCTTCCTTTTCGCCATAATTGTGAAAGCCAATTTGAATGATAGGAATGCGTTGTATAAAGCCCACGTCCATGCCACTGGGCAGCAACTCCCATTCACAGCCTTCGCAATTCATGTGCATCAAAGTGGGATATTGTCCACCAGCTTCGGCCACTGTGTGTTCAAAGGACTTGATGTGAGCATGCAAACCGGCTCCTCCTCCTTGATTGTTGTGGTTATAGTTCACGTCACCGTCGTCACCACGATCAGTCGCATAGTCACCTATATACGTGCTTTGACTATGCAAAGAGTTAGGATCCACTTGAAAGACATCATCCTTGACTCCAATACCAAAATTGTGCGTATGCATGCGAGGCTCGTCCTTCCAGTTGCGTTGTAAATTGTCGAAGAACGTGGGTATCGGCTCAAAGGCATGATAGGTGCAGTCGGGATACTGTTCGAGTAGCGTTCGTGAATCTTCTGCTCGTTCATGAGCCCCCACTTCCCAAACGACACAACTTTTGGCGGAACCAGCATCTGCCTTTTGCAGTTGCGGCATGGGCTGAAAGCGATCCTTGGCATTCCACTTTTTGGGTCCATTGTTGGCATCAAAGTGGTGCGCAAAGACAATGTTGAGACGTTTGGGATTGCGTCGCGCGGCGAGTCGTCCCTTGCCAATGGGTAGATTATCCAACACGTCCTTGACACACATCAAAAAGTCAAAATCGTCACTGCTGCCATCGTGTTTATCGTGTCCATGCAAAAATGAAGATGTTTGTTTCGTCGCCGTATTGGTGGCCGATTGGGCCAAGAGATATGAGGATTCTTCCATGCTGTTTAACAAGCTGGTATATGAGCCTATATTGGACTGTCCATAGTGGGTAAAGAGTAGGATAGAGACCAAGGCAATGAGACCCAGATTCGGCGACCGATTCCAATGGCGTGTTGATGATGACGGCGCCTTGCTCTTCTTGAGCACAAGACGAGCCATTGCGAAACCCTAGTAGTTGACCTCAAGAAAGAAGGAACACTCGCTGGAGGTAAAGTTCTCTAAGAGTGGAGAGGTTACAGAGAGAGGGGCGGTGAAGACCGCTAGTTGTCCATTGTTCTAAGGACATCACCAAGAGTGAATCGAAGCCAACTGCAACGTCCTATCTCCTGAATATACTTTCCCGCCATCGCTAAAAAGTGAGGAAGATGTTTTATCGCGAGCGGGTTGCAATTTAGGGCAGGAAGGTTCGGCCTGAAGCCAGACGCTGGATCTATTCACGCACCGCTGGCCATCAGGAGTGCTTTACTGGCAATGCTTCAGCTGGCTCGAGTTTCCCGCCCATAGAAGGCTGGCATTGGTGGTAGACAAGCTCGAGCATAAAATAGAATTGAATCAGTTCACAATACCAGCCAGCTATTCCAATACCATTCCCAGTGAAATTATTACAAGCCAAGACCAGAAATAATGGCATCCAAGAAGAACAAGAAGGTCCGCCAGAAGCACCAACACCAACACCATCTCCCAAAGCGTCGGCACCGTCAAAATTCCCAGCATGAAAAGCACCAAGGAATGAAGTACCGCCTGTCACGCTCTGTGATCATGACAACCAGGCTGGGAATCGTACCAATGGTGTTTTGAACAAAGCAGTGGGAAAAGAGACAGCACCAAGGAATGAAGTACCGCCTGTCATGCTCCGTGATCATGACAACCAGGCCGGGAATCGTACCAATGGTGTTTCAAACAAAGTCGTGGGAAAAGAGACTGTAGTGTATGTGAATCAGTTCGAAACATTGGGAATTTTTGAGGTGAAAGCCAAATGCACTCCAACTGACCTGGAATGTCTCTTACACGACACCTGTCCTCACATCCAGCAATAGCACCATTCACCAGCGGCGTTTGAGCGGCCAACAATCAATCAGCAACAGCAACAACAACCAACTGGATATCGGCCATGACAGCGCAATGACCAAAAACAGTGCTGTTCATCTGAGCGACCACCGAAATACTAGCAATAGTAACAACAACAAACCCTCACGGTGTTTGAGCGATACTGTACTAGCAAATAATCAACTGCCGATCAATTCAACCAACTTGGCAACCAATACCATAATGAATTTGTGACAAGCAGCTAGGCAACGAACAAATGCCACCGCATTGCTACCACTAGCGCTGTGAATGCTAGTTGGCACTACCACTACTATTGCCACTGCTACCACAACTACCGCTACTACTACGGCCCAGCTTGGAGCTTTTGGCCCAGTTTGGCAGCTCCCAGCGTGAAGCTTCTGGCCCAGCTTGTTGGCAGCTCCCAGCTTGGAGCTTTTGGCCCAGTTTGACAGCTTCCAACTTGAAGCTTTGGCCCAGTTTGGAGCTTTTGGCCCAGCTTGGCAGCACCCAGCTTCGAGCTTTTGGCCCCGCTTCGAGCTTTTGGCTGGGATTTACAACAAATCTGGGATTTCACTTACTGGTACCTACCACTCTTGTCGTCCAAGCGAGTATTTCTCTCATATTTCTCATAGGAATTCAATGAGAGAGATTCAGTGTTGCAAACGAGCCTTTGGTGTGTGTGGAAAACAATTGGAATCGAATCTTTAGCAATCACTACCTCTGTGGCTCAGCCAGTGGGCAACCCCTACCATTGTGATTTTGGATTTTTTGGAGCTTTTGTCCCAGTTTGGCAGCTCCCAGCTTAAAGCTTTTGTCACAGCTTGGGAGCTTTTGTCACAGTTTGGCAGCTCCCACAGCTCCAGCTTTGACCTTTAGTCTGGGACTTCACGACTAGCTATCATTACTGTCGGTATGTTACATTGTCAGCTAGCTAGAGAGCTACCGATAGCTAGCACTATCGTACTATCAGTTGCTAGGTGTACGTTACAAAACATAGATATACCTTCAATAATACCCTTGATAACACATGTAGGCAGGCTTACCTCTCTCCATACCAGCCGTTCGATCTATCAATTCTGATTCAACACCACGAGTACTCTTGTTGGTCAAGCTTAGTGCATTAGATTTATCTCCTGTTTACCATTGGTATTCAATGAGGGAGAGAAGGCATAGCAATAAAACACTTGATAATAGCAGTAGCGATGGATCGACGGAGGCTGTTGATCCATGCCATTCTGCGATTGTGTTGCTATTGTGTTATTGGTACCGGTACTGGTCACAATAATTGTTGGTTGACCACAAGAGCTGAAAGCTGCGCGAGCCAAGGAAAGCAGCAAGCATGAAGGTTTGCATAAAATGTCTTAGGCGTTTCTCCTGATGAGCATGTCGTTAAATCACCTAGTGCTGTTCATGGAGAGTATTAAGACTTTTTACTCCTCAAACCATCCCCAAAAGTGATGGTTTAAAGTGTGACAAGGATTTCTTTTCACTCAATCCCTACTAATTACTAGTGCATGCTTTAACACACTGAAGTCGCTTCAACTTGACCTCATAATTGCAGAATCAGCTTTTGTACTCTTTGCCCCTATTCAAAAGAGCCAAAGTAAATTGCACGAGCCACCCCCAGACCCCCTTCTATGTTTAAATCGTGAGGAGTCCTCACGAACGTTCTACCGTAAGCCGTACAGTAAGGGTACGGTACATCGTACTGGTACTGTACGGTAGACTATCGTACCTACTAGCTACCAGTAACTCTAGCTAGCTACACTGTACTAGACTAGTAGCCAGAGTCTGCCCCTTTTAGAAACAAAGCACGGTTGTTTCCGTCCTTCGTGTTTTGCAGGCTTATTACTATTTAAGTCAGCGGGAGCTGCGATACCTCGGCAGAAAGACAGATAGAAGGATGACATGTTTGAGATTGCACCCTTCTTTCAAGCTAGCTCTGGCGACAACACCCGACTTCGTCGTGTGTTGCCGCCCGGTATCATTCCCTCATTATAACCTTCTTTTTTATTTAAGCTAGCCCTGGCGACAACACCCGACTTCGTCGTGTGTTGCCGCCCGTTAACCATAATTTTACAGCTGTCAATCTCGTATGTACCCGTAACTTTTGTAGCTTCTGCTGGCATATTGTGTAGAGTGCACTAACCTTGAATAACCATGATTTATTCATACCCCTAAATTTTTTAGAGTTGGCTTGTGCCTATCTCTATCCCTATATTTTGGCTTCACCAGAACAGGAAACAGGAAGCAGGAAACAGGAAGCAGGAAATACCAAAAAAGGGGGTGATGACTCAGTGCACTACGCTAAAAGCTAGTGTAAAGATCTTTCGAGTGTTTTGAGTTTGAGAGAATGAAAGTTATGAGAGAGATTAGAAAGCTATGAAAACTAATCAACGAGAGAGATCATCATCAAGGGATCGTAGATCTGGCTTCCCGCGGGAGACTATAAAGTGTGATAGAGTAGGTTGCGGCAGTAATCCTACGTCTCTCCACGATCCTAAAACGGAACGCGTGGAAGGTTTGTCTAGCCTGGATCTAGTAGCGTGGAAGTACTCCACGCTGGCTAAATATCTAGAGCGATGTTTCATCATCAACCTAGTATGACCAGCGCGGTCATTGAGAACCCTGTCTCAAATGACTATTCACGAGAGACTCAGTCATGAGTCGAACTCAAACCCTATCTAGGATCGAGTCGCGAATAAGGCTAAGAGCCGTGTATTGCAGAATAGGTATCAACTGCTGCGGTATCAAAGGGGCTACAAGCTAATCAGGATCGGTCTCAATCTTTCGTACTATTTTCTTAACTATGGTAGAAAGGACGATCCATTCTTGCTGCTTTGCTGGAGATAAGCCAACTGTGCATGCTGGAGCTGTAGGCCAGCATAGCTGTTGGAGCTATCTCTGACGGGATCCAGAGCTCTCGCTCCTAAAAGTTATCGCTCCCCATGGGAATGCCACGATATACGATTAGTTACTAACTAACCACAATACATACTCTCCCCATGAACGGAACATTCATAGGCCACTCAGCATCGACTGCTAGTGGAACACAATGTGATATTGGAGATCTCACGAGTGGAGGGACTTGCATGGTTGGTCGGTTGCTGGACCAAAGGTAGGCACAAAGGGATTGCGTGCTCATCAGCATGGCCAGACTCGGTAGGTGTCGGCGGTGCTGGTTGCTATCATAGCTGTTGTTTGTTTTCTTCATATGTAGACAAATATTCGTGGCTTTGCCACAGGCCGAATTCAGCGGTGGCAAGCTCTCAGTGGAGCGGCCTTCTTGCCCCGCAATCATGTCCCTTGACGGATGGGATGGATGGGCTGTACCAGACAAGGACGTAGTTTAGTTGCCCGTCCGAAAATCCAGGGGCGTCACCGGGATTGGTCCATTGTCATGCACTAATGCCATGGCAGCCAGCTTTGGAGTAGAAAGCATGGTGGCGGTCAGCTTCTGGGAAGGCGACACCATGGCAGTCAGCTCCTGGGTAGGAGACACCAAGGCTGCCTTGGTCAAAGGTGCTTGGTGTGGTTGCTCCCCATGGATTCCACCAAGAGCAGAGGGTATCTGCTTGGTGGGCCTCCTGGCAGATGGACTGGTGATGGTTGGACCAAGGCTGGTCCTATCCAAAGACAATGGCACCTCATTGGGTACGTGTCTTGTGGCATTGGCTGTGCCATAGGTTGGTGGTTCTGTGGGAACCAGGCTGGGAACCTTGGGTGTCACTGTGGGTGATGGACCACTAGGTCTCCTGCCAATGTTGGTTATGGTGGGACCCTTGTGTGCTCTGTGCCTTGGAGCAGGTTGCTTGGGGGTCATCACACTGTGGGTCTGCTCATATGCTCTTGGCTGGAGAGCTGGCTGAGTGGGAGCCACACTTGGTCTATTTGGTTGTGCAACTGGAATGTTGTTGGCGCCAGCAATGGAAGCTGGTTGCCTGTTGGCTGGAGGTTTTACCATCATGATCTCCCCAGAGGTTGGATGACTACTAGGGCTGGCAAGCTCGATAATCTCCCCATCATTCAACGATGGATGGGCACCAGCGAGGGCATTCAAGGGTGTGGCACTGGGCAGCTGGTGGCTCGTAGCTGGGACACGCAGGGGTCGTGTGACAGGCAACTCCCCACAAGCTAGCTTGGGAGATGGAGCCGCGGCTACATTGGTGAGCAGCTGGTTGGTTGCCAAGAGGGCATTAGTCAATCGTTGCTGGATGGCAGTGGCATCTTGCTTGGAACGAGTAGCCCTGTGGCGCTGCTCCTTCTTTGGGCTGTGGAGCCGTTGGGGACCAATAGCGCTGCCACCAGTCGGCTTGTGGACGCCATCATCACTGCCCATGGCTGACAGTGGAGTGGCATTGGTCTCCCCATGAACTGGTGGTGTCAAAGCAGGTGTAGGTGCTGTGACAGGTGGCCTAGCTACCATGACCAAGGCTTCCAGTTGAGTTGTCAGTTGGTCCTTCAACGCGATGAACTGAGCTTCCATCTTTCGCTTGAAGGTTTCGTGGTCAGCTCTCATGAGGTCGAGTTGCTGGGCAACGGTGACCTGTTGCTGTTGAAAGCGGATCAGCATGTCTTCCATTGCTGGGTTATAGATGAGGTCTGGGTGACAACTGGGGCTCAGCTCTGAAATCTCCCCATCACCCAGCTGGTGGTTGGTCCTACCATAGGCCATTGGTGCCGGCCTCTTCTCAAGGATGTCGAAGGGTGATTTGTATGTGTCTGGTGGGAACACTGTTGACACAGGTGGTGCCGGTGTCTTCTCTAGAATGTCAAAGACGGATTTGTATTCATCTGGTGGTGGCACTGGTGGCTGTGTGTCCCAATGCCGGTGGCGGTAGGCTAGGTTGCTGTTGCCAGCTCCATCGTGGTGTGTGGGAGGACGGTCACAGGTGTAGCTACCTTGGACTTGGGGCCCAGAGTAGACGCGGTGCCACCAACGTTCGGAGTAGCCAGGGGCATAAGGGTCACTCACATCGCTGTAGAAACCGTAGAAAGACATGGTGCCTCTTGTTGTCTGTCACAGGAAGAGGTGTAGGCTGTACTTGGTGGCAACACTGGATCTCAGCTCTTGTTGCAGTGCAATAAAGGCTGGCTCAACTGTAATCTGGAATCCACAAAGATGACCTCCAGGAACCTTGCTATGGGCCTGGAAAATTCAATCTAGGTGTAGTTGAATAAGGTAGCCAGTGTAGAGGGTCTGGAACCTGCTTCCTGAATTGCCGTGGTGCTGGGAATTGGCTTGGATTTGTGAGATTTTGCCTCACTGGAAGCTAGCTTACTGGGATCAATGAATCTCCCCACAAAAGCTCCTAGAATCCAAGGTGAGCTACCCACTGACTAAACAAAGGATGGCGGATCCGCTGGTGATATCGATACCCTCTCGAAACAGTCGCTTCCTTGTCTTGTGATCGCTCCGAGTTGCCTCTTCAATACCGGTAGATCGTTCGGAGATCGCGATTCCCTGCCGAATTCAATGACTCGACCACGTAAAACCTTTAAAATGTGAGGGCGAATCCAGTTTACGAAACTGGGCCTGCTTTCGGTACGAAACCGGTACGGAGAACGTTGTCGTATAAGTCTTCGAAGGATCGGTGACCGGTAAAGGCTTCCAGGATCGCAAATGAACTTCTTGTATGTTCCGCTCGAAGAAGCAAACTGACTCAGTGCACGTCGTATAAGTAGCGAAGTTGCACGGATGATTTGATTGGCTGAGCGGCTTTCAAAGAGAACGTTCTGGAACTGATACGTTCCATGTAAATCACTCGGAAACTGCACGGATGATCTGATTTCTTCTGTGTAAATCGCCGGGTAAATAAGCCTCGGAACAGCGCAATAAATCCAAGCGTGCTACGTGATTTCTTTCAACGTTCCGTGGAATCGCACAAAGGAATAAGCCCGTACTGAGAAGAGATATCGGGCTGTTGCTCTTGGGACGTAACAATAAGTCTCGTGTTCTCTCGGAGACTCCAGCTGAGTACGTTGCCGGTTACACCTTCTTCGTTCGAGTGAATTGGGTGCTTTTCTTCGTACCTCAAGCCTCAAGCTGAGGTCGTCGGCAATGGCGTCGAGGATGAAGGTGTTGGAGTATAGGTCCTCTCCAGGCAACGGGCGCTGTGTTGGATGTGTAGTTGGTAGGAGAATGGTCAACTGAGAGGTTCCTGTCCCTGTGGTGAAGGTTGGAAGTATCAAAATTGACCAGAAGGTTGTGGAGATAAGACTTCAAGATGGGCCTTGAAATCACCACCAAATTCCAATGAAATCCAATGAATCCAACTGTAGCTGTAGCACTGATTGTTGTAATGTGGAGAGCTCCTTGTCGACCTGGAGACTCTCCTTAATTCCCTTAAAACTGCCTGAATTCTATGCGGTCTGTTAATCCAATAAGTTTCAGTTCCAGTACCCAAGTAGTGGACTGGACCTCGCTGAAACCCTTCCTCAGGTACAGCGGTAGTCAGGCAGTTCAGGGAGCCTTGTCATGCCTCAGGAGTATTCCAACACCTCCAGTAGGCACCAAGCCAAGGACTTGGCCCTGTCAGTCAGACAGGAGGGCCAGCAGAGCTCTCTGCTGGACCCTTTGGGCCAGCTCTCCTCAGGAGCTGGGAGCCTTTGTTATTCAATCGTGCAGTGGCAGTCTGGGAACAGTACTATCTGCTACCTCCTACTGCTTCTGCCCGGCCTCAACAGGATAGGTATCAACTGCTGCAGTATCAAAGGGGCTACAAGCTAATCAGGATCGGTCTCAATCTTTCGTACTATTTTCTTAACTATGGTAGAAAGGACGATCCTTTCTTGCTGCTTTGCTGGAGATAAGCCAAATGTGCATGCTGGAGCTGTAGGCCAGCATAGCTGTTGGAGCTATCTCTGACGGGATCCAGAGCTCTCGCTCCTAAAAGTTATCGCTCACCAAGCTTCTCGTCACCCAATCGGGCTCCAGTTTCATCCAAGTGCCATGTCAACACATCATCATACACAGTCAAAGGCGCCTTGTTCTTTCGAAGGATATCCATCAATTTGACACCCCGAGCCTGTTTCTTATCCAAGGGGAGGAATGTCTTCTTTGAATCTGCACAATATTGCCGGAATTGGTTGATGTTCCTATCGTCTGGAGGTTCATTGTCATGGTTCCATTCCTTGGGAATTTGTACCAGGGTAGCTGTTGATCCACCACTGCTGGTCTCATCATCATCTTCATTACTATCATCATCATCTGTGTCTTCTTGCGAATCATCGTCACTTCCTTCCTCATCAGTTTCCTCTATGGCTTCCTCATCTGCCTCCTCTTTTGCTTCCTCATTGCCGTCATCTCGGGTACCAAACCGCGGGTCAGCTGCTGGTTTTCTATTGTCTTCCTCGCTTTCGGAACCAATACCACCACTATCTTGCATGGCCCAAGCAATTTGATCTTCCTCCACCATGTCTTGTGGAATGGCTGGCATTTGACTCGATGTGCCTCTCTCCTCTCCTGCAGATCTTCTAACTTGCCGTGGTGCTTTAGCGGGTCTTCCAGTGTCAGTGGCACCAAGCCCTGCAGTAGTCATGTCCCTTTTTCTCCTAGTACTAGTACTTCTTGTTGCTTTGCCAATGCCAAGTGCATTCTGCCTTGCTGGTGCAATGCAACTCCGAGATTGGTTGGTGTGAGCACTTAGTGCCCTCTTGCTTTCAAACCAAGCTTTACAGTAGTCGCAATACCAATAACCCATGATACAACTAGTAGTAGTAGCTAGCTAGTAGTAATTGCCGATCGCTAGCCCATATAAAGGAACTGTAATACCTTAGGCAAAGTCTACACGACCTTACAAAATATGAGTGTGGTTACCAAAAGCTAACCCCCAAACCGCTCTGTACCGGATTCTGTATGTAGTTTCCATGTTCATTGGTATGGCATAGGGGACAAAACGGGACCACAAAATTGGTCGGTACCTATGGGGTTGGGAATTTAGGATGCATGCAGGGTTCCAAAACGGTGCATACTGCCACACCCAATGGAGAACCCAGTACATGTTCCACAACAAACACCATCCAAATCCGGGAGCAATGACGTCACCAATCGCCTAGGGACGCATGTCGTTCGGTACCTTCCAGACCTCGCTGTTTTCGCGAGACCCCATTATGCGCTTCTTAGATGTTACCCCCTTGTTTTCCAAATTGCACCAACTTGGCTGTCATGGACCTAGAACTGACTGCCATCCCATGGTCCATAGGATTCAATGAGGGATGGCTTTCGAATCTACACCGGAGAAGGTCGGCTTGAGTGAGGCTTGATAATAGAGATAATAGAGGTGCGAACGATCGACTTGAATAAATAAAACAACTCACCTGGTGACGGCTGAGATCTGACTGCCTTCCCGCGGTCCATAGAAATTGAATGAGGGATGGCTTTCGAATCTACACCTTCAATAACACTCTTGGAAATTGGCTTACCTCGTACGGTACCGTACCAGCGGTTCGACCGATCCAACACCATTCTTGTCGGCCAAGCTTGGATTTCTCTCCTGTTTGCCATAGCAATTCAATGAGGGAGAGAAGTCAGTGCTGCACCTTCAACAATGGATTTGGCTGGACCTGTACCGGTACGTGCGCATGCGATGAGTTAGTTTAACCTTAACCTTAGAACCTTCAACGGTTTTTTTAATCCACGAATCGATCTAAATGTATGTGTACAGATGTTAAAACACGTTAAGTACAGGTTTGGTACTTACGGATACACATGACCGTTGATTCTGCAACTGAAGTGCTGCTACTCTATTTTACACAGTAAACGCGGGCGAATCGATTTCAGAGTGCAACTGAAGGGGTAACCAAAAGGAGCGCCGTCTCAAGGAGACGGAATTTCCTGTTTCCAATTTTTATTTTAGATCGTAAACGTTCCCATTTCCGCTTGAGCTCCAGGGAAGTTAGTCTACGGTTTTTATTGTCCAACTCTTTCCACGACCGCCATACTACATACTAATAGTGGAGATGGAGCGTCCGAAACCCCGAGTGCAATGCATGATCGGTACGACCAGAATCCTGTTGGTTTGAACGGAGGCCATTGCATCTTTGCCATCGTCAGAGCCAGCATGTACCATGAAAGCCGGTAGTGGGCTTTTCTTTCGGAACAGAGCGGCACAAAGGCATTTGCCATCTTCAAACGCCAAAAAGGCGTGTTCGGTACCGGTGCTGTACGTATAGCGCTCTTGCGGAAGCTTCTGTCATTATTATTTTTAAAGTGCATGTCCCTGAAGAACCTCCGAAGATTCGATCGATTCAAACAAGAAGGGCTCATCCCACCCGGCCCATTCGTGTGCTATTACTGGCGAGCTTACAGAGGTTACTGCAGCTATCTAATAGCTCGGAGACTTGCCTCCAAGAAGGCAATGGATGCAAACAGGGCTTTCGTAGAAGCTCCCAGTGAGGGAACCACTTGTCTCTTGGCTTCAACAAGCACAGCAACTGTGACCGAAGCCAGAGTGGGTCCGACTTTCCTCCCCCCAGATGCCAACAGCAGGGCCTCCCAATGTGGGGATCAAAGCGAAAGCTCACTGTCGCTAAACGATGAATCTATTTCGAATGCCGAACTGTTGTGCCTTGTACGAAACCTCGGAAAGAAAGTCAGTGATTTGGAAGCCGAGAACCAGAAGTTGCACTTGGCAATGGCTGCATGTAGTTCATTAGCTGCTTCGAAAGGTCGACAGTCCGTGTCACCCGCTCGGCAGCGCACCATGCCAAGTCAAATCAGTTCTACATGTACGAATCCCTCTCCAGGTGGATCAGGGACATCTGTTGGAAGTGCTAGTGCTATGAACAAGTCAATGGCACACGAAAGCTACAGCTCCTGTCCCTGGGTCAGTCCACCTTATCCACAAATGTTCCCATATCATGCACTTGGCGGCAGCGTCGGTCCCCAATGGAGCCATTCTGTCAACGAAACCAGTGCGTCTTCGATTGATCGCACAAGGCGCGGCTGGTCTCATCAGACTTCTGACAATGAAAGCGGTGGCAGCAACAGCACAAAGCCAAGCTCGGCCGTCCGCCTCATCAAAGAAGAAGTTCGCGGGTGCAACCATCTTCCAGCATGGAACGAAACGCTGGAAACCAAGGAAGTCATCAAGGGAAATGGATTTGGCAGCAGCGCAGCTCGATCGAACGAACCAGTGTCCTCTGAAGGATCTTCCCTGGTATTGTTGCGCCCGGAAGGTACGCCTATTGTGTAGTTGGATTGCACGGTAGAGTCTCGTTTCTGCTCCGAATCGGCTACGGTACCGGTGCCATTCTGTCTGAACCGTTTCCTTTAAACCCTCTCTGTATACTAGAGATGCGCGAATACACTGGTAAGTCAAGGAAATTGAGTGTCACGCCCGTCATTACAGATTCATTCGTGATCATGATGCTCAAATATCTCAGACGAGGAACTGAAACAGGTACAACTTCGGCCTTTTCCTAGTCGGCTCTTCATCACCGAAGACAAGATGGAGGTATGTGGTCTGATTCTCGACCAATCATCCGCTTCGTCTGCTCATTTGTTTGCATATTATTATGGCGACATCGCAGTGGGACACTGGGGGACTCAGAACTCGGCATACTGATGATCACGCTCATACTTCAAGCTTCACTCAGTTGCGAGATGCCTTCAAGGTATGTGCTATAACTATACGCTGCTTTCTCGACGTGTTTTCTTCAGTGATTTTGCGCCACTCAAGTTTTTCGTGGCCGATTTGTTTGATCTTTTATAGGCTGATGCCATCACGAAGAATACGACTGCGGCCAAGTACGCGCTCACAGAATTGCTTGACATGTGCATGGGGATGGAAGAAAGTGAATACTACAGGTAGGTTCACCCGGTTATCTTCTGACGGTAGAGAAGGCTCCTGGATTCCTCACATGCCCAATAGCTTTGCTTGCACTCTCGCCTCTGCCTTTTCCGAGGAGGCAACGAACACAGAATTCGAAGAGAGCTTGCTCATGCACGAGGCCCGCATGAATGCCCTTGAAGAGGCCAGACAGACGATCAAAATGACACAGCCGCAGCTAACTCGACATGAACGCGAGGGATCCCTGTTGAGACATCAAAGAGAGCGGGCAAGAAACAGATTCGTGCAGCTGCTACGCATTGTTTTCGCCAAACTGAAGCTGAAGATGCTGCTGGTGGATAAATCAAAACTCAACACGTACCGATTGGTTCTTTGCATGACAAAATACAATTGCAACCGACTCCCTTTCTTCTTCGCCATCTTTCCTTTCTATTTCAAGACTTGTGCTTGTTCCTATTTGACCCTAAGCCTCTTATCATTGAATGAAGGAGAGTGGCTTGGGACCAATGATCAGTGGTCATCGACAGTTGCTCAGAATTACGGTTTGGCCTTGGGCGTACTTTTGTACGGGTTACTCGTTGCACAACAAGAGATCGAGAGCACGCAGGAAGTCTTCCAGTATCTGTACATGTACCGGCATCGATCTGGAACGTTTTTGCTTGGAGCTATGGATTTCCTTTCAAGCGTGGTACGTCCACAGTATACCAGCTGCGGGGAAAGTGGGTCGAGCCAATGTCGAGTCTCAGTCAAACCATATACTACAGCAGGCCTTGCATCTCATCTCATCTCATCTGCTGTCCGGTTTGTAGGTTCTACCCATATACGTCGCCATGTGCGGTTCGCTTGTGGTACGTCTACAGCACCGGTACCAGTACCAGCTGCGAGGAAAGATGGGTCGAGCCAATTTTGAGTCGCAAACCATATACTACTGCAGGCCTTGCATCCCATCTCATCTGCTGTCCGGTTTGTAGGTTCTAGCATCAGAAACGTTTCGCGACTGCGTTGTCAACTCGGTGGCGATTCTCTTCATTACGTTGATTGATGATCAACTACCGCGGTTGCTTGACTTACGCACTAGGGGAATTGTGCAGGGATATCTCATTGATCAGGCCATCGAAGAGTATGAAGGATCGGATCTCGACAAGCCGCAACTGATGCCCGAATTTGGAGACATGTTGCTCACGAACACCGAGGAGAGTGGTCGCTCCTTCCAACCCTATGAGTTCTTCGACGGGCAACGTGAGTTTCCGGGAGGAACCCGGTATACCGGTATTCAACAACCACACAGCAAAACTACTTGTAGTGATCAGGTTGCCAAAAGGAGTTCCGTGACAGCACATTGTTTACTTCGAAAAGTTGAATGGCAGTACGCGAAAGCACCAGATCACACTACTCAGCCACAGATTGGACACCTGCGTCTAACCAAGCTGATGGATGGCAGCACCATCAATTTCGTTGGAAGACAGAAGGAGTCGGACGAAGCAAAGAAAACATTTTTCTCACTCACAGGCGTCTACATCATCACCAATTTCAGTTTGTCGGACGACAGCATTCCTCGGTAAGACGCATGGACCCTATCGCAATGAAGCTGTGCTTTTGCTACACTGTACCACTTACGTGCAGTCGTTGCAAGTCTCCGAATATGTGGATCTCAGACGATTGGAGCATTTCTGGATGCCTTTGAATACTACAGCCTTTGGCCATTGGATACAGGCGCAAAAGCCCTCCTCAGCAGATCAGAGATTGCTCATACGGCAGCAGAGTGGCGCGCCAGTGAAGCTGTTCTGTGTGGCCTCCCCCACCCCCAAGCGCCGACACAATTTGCACCCAATAGGTCGAGTGAATCAATGGAAGAGGGAGAAACTTTTTATGCGGCATTGGATAAATCGACTGACGAACAGCCGAACCAGGCAGGTTGAACACAACTAATGCTAATACTCGTGGACTCATCGCATCGCAGCCAAGCAACTACATGGATTAGATCTTTGAATGATCGTCTTGTTCGCTCTTGGCGAAAAATGACAGTGTACCTGCACGGAATGCACGATGGCGCTTTGTATTGATGGCAACTTCGGGAACGTGTGCATCAGCCCGCACCGGTTGCCGAGCTGCTTTAGCAGTAAAATCGGCCACGCCTTCCCTTGCACAAGAGTAACACGCCGTCGATGCCTCGACATGCGGGAAAACCCCGACAACCATCGTTTCCTCCTCAAGTTCATCGGTTTCACTACGGTACTATAGCCTACCATAGCACCGATAGATAGCCAGGTGGCCGTTGCCGGATGTTGTTTTGTGGTCTGTGTCATTGGAGTCACTTTTTTTATTGGCTTCTTCGCCAAACTTAAAAATTCATTTTGTTATTGAGCTTCTAATCCTCTCTAATTCACTACTAGTAACACCAAATGGGTCATAGAAGGAGACGTTACTTAACGTCCAAAGCTTGATCTCGCAATGTTGTGCAGTCGTACGACGTACGACATGTATCATACTGTACAGTGTACAGTACGCCCGGCCATGCCCTCCGACCACCGCTTCACATTTTGCGACTTTCTGATGATGTTTTGTGACACTGTCAGGTCCAACGCCCCCCTCTCAGCCAGCCCAAGCTCCGCGCCAAGTGCGCAATACATGTAGAGGCCCGGAGGATCAACAAAGAGCTCGAAGGGAACAGATTTGGAACATGACGGAGAATTATTGAAATGTGTCCCCGCCAAGTTTGGGGCTTCCTTGATGTATGTGTTGTCTTTCCTCCGCCATTTTTTACATTCAATTCCGGGATTTGGTTCTGCATAAACTCAGGAAAAAATACCTTTTGGGAGCGAGACCAAGTCCAACAAAGAATGAAGAATCTCCCGCCTACAACATCCTTTTGTTTTGGCGGTTCTCTTTGGACCCCTTCAATGATTCTTCAATTCCTTTGTCTATGTATGTGCGACCTAAAGTACGACACAACAATGGAGGACAGTTAGACCGGATGAGGCAGGGGAGCACATGACTCGTCACTCGGAATGGACGCTCAAGGAAGAGCCGGGCAGCCGAAGCTGTACCAGTAGCGGGGCTACGCATCGGAGCAGATACAAGAATCACGGTGGAGATGATGTTGATTAGAAGTACCGCACGGTAATCTGAGTCTGCTCTTGAAGGGGAAGACTCACAATGGCCAGAAGTTTGGAGATGGGTTGCAAATGCAGACGAGTGGAAAGAGAGTGAAGCAGACCATCTTCTAAAGCAAAGACTGCGATATCATAACTGTTTGCTTTTTTATTCATGCTTATTTTTTATTAAAGAGATACTGTAGTCATTCAGAGCACTGGCATTGCCCTGGTAAAATCTTTCTCATCCAATCAATCATTCAATCAACTTTCGAAGTAATAAAATATCGTATTCACATTTAAAACAGATCCAGGATCGTCTCGGCAACACAACCGTAGCGAGAGCTCGAATACTTCTTACGAATGGAGTTGAGCTCGGGGTCGATGCCCCTCTTTTCAACTAGAATTGCCTTGGCAACAGGCAACACTTCCTCCTCTGAATAGCGTGCATATTTCAGCAGCGTGGGGCTCCATGTGTGTCTTCCTGCAGCATGTCGAGCGATTGCAACAGCTGCGGCCGCGAGCTGGCTGGGAAGATACTCCAGAAGACGGGAGCTGATCAAAGCTCCGTCCAGGATCATGCACGACAATTGGACAATCTTCTTGTCGGCATGCGCAGCCTTCAAGTAGCGCAAAAGAAACCGGTGTGCACTATGGATCACCACCTGATACTCTAAAGCATTTAGGATGGTAGTTTCCATATCCAAGACCTGTATGCAGAGCCGACATTGTACATGTAGAACGAGATGTTGTGAGATCGTGGCAGCAGACAACCATTTGCGCAGGCGTTACGAGCTAGAAGAACACTTACATCACGTCGCGTGTAGGCGTTGTCGCAAATGTAGACAAGATCAGTCAATCCGAGAGGATAGATCTCCTCGTACTTGGCAGCAATCATGAGAGAAGTAACCCCTAAAAGTTGCAGGTCACTGCGAGCAAGTTCTTCTCGCATCAAGAAGCGGTCCACCAAGTTGACTGCCAAGTAGAGCGTCTCTGGAGTCAGCCGGAACTTGGAGTGGACCTCGACGAGCCAGTCCACCAAGATGGCTCGCATTCGGTGTGTGATAGATGGTTGTTTGTGCAAGTAGGGCTTGGCACAGGTTTCGGCTTCCTTGTCATGGAAAGTGTTGTACATGTCCAGGACATAGTCCGTAGCACAGGTTGGATCGTCAAAGTCGCGAAAGTCAATGTCGTCGGCAACGCCAGCGTATTGGTAGTCGTAGCCAGGATGGTAGTTGGCAGGATGCCGGTAGATTGGAGCGTCTTTGATGAGACGGCAACTGCGTCGTCTGGAAGGGATGAGTGGAAGACGCTTTTCCGGTTTGGGAGGCTCGGGATCCGGCTGACTGCTTTTACTTTTTGGGTCTCGTGTGGGGACAACGATATGATTGTCGCCTTTTACCTGCTTCGCCTTGGCCCGTGTAATGGGGGCACTGGGTGGGTTGTCGTCTTCTTCCTTGTCCTTGGAAGCCCGTGCGACGCTTCTAGTCCGTCGCCTTTCGGCCTTCTCCGTCACTACGGCGCGAGGCTTTTTGGATTTTCTGGTTGTCTCTTCATCATTCTCATTGGTGAGATCCTGCTCGTTGTACGAAGTTGTCAAGCAAAAGAGAATGAAGTAGAAGTACAGTCAGAAATGTATTGAATCATTCATCATTCCAACGGCTCCCTGAGAAGAGGACTAAAAAGGCGCCTTTTCGTGCAACAAACCACCAGGAAATGACAGCAAACCTACCTTCAAGGCCCCTCGACGCTTTCGAGTGGTGACCATTGGGACTGGCTTTTTCTCTTCCTGCTTTGCCTGATGCTGTTGGCCTTTCTTGCCGGCATTGCGCAATGATCTACGACGGGTCGTTGGCACATTCATCCTGCTTCCTGGTTTACTGTCTACTCGCCGTCACTCGCTCTCTCCAAAAGTTCAACAACAACACGCCTATTTGTTGATTTGATTTGACTTGACTCTCTTCAATGCTGATCCATCACCCAGACGACAACATCGACAGCTAGAAAAGTAAGAGGATCCTTTAGAAGGATGTTTGTTGACAACAGCCAAAGCCGAGGGAGAAATGAGGTCTCCGCTTTTTGGGCGGTTTTGCCACCCGCCAAAAGCCAGGCGCGAAATTCGAAATGAATTGTCCTCCCCCTTTCAAAACGGTCCCCCTTGTTTTTTTGGGGGGGGGTCGCGTACATAGACTGTGGTGACTTTATTATTTTTGATGATTGTAGACCTAACCAGCAAAACACTTTCTCTCCCTATTCTCAGGCTTCGTTAGGTGATTTCACATTGTACCAATTCAGCCAGAAATGGCTACACCAGTGTTGATTGTAACTAACACATTTCTCTCCCTATAATCTCAGGCTTGGATAGGTGATTCACATTGTACCAATTCAGCCAGAAATGGCTACATTTGTGTACTTGCGGTCAATGCCTTTCTAATCCTAAAGCCTACGGTGAGGCAACTGAGCAGTGAGTTGCTACATGGCTAATGTCTTCCTGTTGCTAACGCCTCAGGTTCAGCTGTACTTGCTACACAGGCTTACCTCACTTTTGTTCGCTTTGAAAGGCACAATCAAAAAATGTCAAGAATCCAGCCTCCAGTAGCTACATAATTGTTGATTGTAGCCAATACCTTGCTCAGTTTGTCGCCCTGATCCTGCGGAACCTAGTCCCGAATTCCGCCTCTTCTTTGCCTACTACAGTAAGCCTGGCCCCCCATTGGCTTCCATAGATAACTTCCCTTCTCTAGATCCCCCGTTCTGTGTTCATGCCTTGCTCTCGCCATTGCTTCAGGTTATTTTTAAAAAGCTGCACTCCCCTCCCACCTCCCACTTGCCTGGCCTTCAAATGGCGTGACACTTTATGCCTCCGAATTTCTCAAAGGACAATTGTTACTGAAGCTGTCCTAGTCGGCCATTTAAGTAACCCAATGTTTAAGGTCCTCTGAATTTTATGGCCGTTGATACGCAAGCTACTTATTGACATAAGGCTTTGAATTCGTTGTCTTATATCTCATTGGTCTCTCAATGAAATTGGGCGCGAAGGATGCCCGGTCAAATAGAGCTAGGGTTTCCCACAACGGTCAGCAAAGACAGCTTCAAAGTGGTAGTTGCGGTATAAATAGAGTTAATGTTAACATTCACTCTCAAACATTTCCTATAAAATTATTATTACCGCATCTACCTGTTTACCAAAGCTGTCTTCCAGCCTCGGCTGACGGCTGACGGTTCCAATGACGGATGCAGCTCCTTCCACGTGGAAGAGTTTGACAGTCCTGTATCCGGATCCATCACAGCCCAAGCAAGCAGCCCACAACACGCAAAACACACGTTTCGCTGCCATCGAAACAGGAACAGGTTTGAGCACTGAGCATTACCATCAGAAACAAGCAAACAAGCAACAAAGCAAACCAAGACAAGACTACGAGGCGACGGAAACAATTGGAACCTCCAAGAAGAAAGAGATTAGAAATTAGAGGTCACCATACATTTTATTGAACATAGATCACAACAACAACAAGAGGACAAGAACTTGAGATTTGATTGAATTCACATAATCCACCATGTCCACCACAGAAACCACGGCCGATGAAGAACCATCCGCCACCGCTCCCTCTGTGCCGCTCACAGAGTTGGATCCCCACGAATCCGTTGGCGATCAGCAGCACTGCTTAGTCTGCTATTCCGAGCTCCATCATCCGGGTATTTCACCGTGCAACCACAACGAAATTTGTGGCGTCTGTCACCTGCGGTTACGTCACTTGCACGGCAACAGGAAATGTCCCATTTGCAAGGAAGAACATGACAAGATCATAGTGGACACTCCTGGTAAGACGTTTGACGAGTATCCCATGTGGGGAGACGAACTGGGTGGAAATTATATCTATCGTGAGAATGTGGGCATGTTTTTTGAGCATTCGCATTATCACGCAGAGATTCAACCCCTCTTTGGCTATCAGTGCACGCAACAAAACTGTCCTTACGATGGTACTGTACCCGATAATGAGGAAGAAGCAGCAGAGGAAGTGGACGCAGAAGGCAACAAACAGCAGCAGCAGCAAAAGAAAAAGCCAAAGAAACCAGCCACGCCGTTGCGGTCTCTTCAAGATCACTTGCGCGTCAAACACAGGCTGGCACTCTGCACGCTCTGCATCGATAACAAGAGAGACTTTGTGGCGCGCTTGCCACGAATGGCCCCACACCAATTGAAGAAACACTTGACCAAAGGAGATCCGGGGACTGGCTTTGGCGGGCATCCCATTTGCGAGTTTTGCAGGCCCAAACGTTTCTATGATTTGACCCATTTGCACCTTCACTTACAGAAGGATCATTACAAGTGCCATGTCTGCGAAAAACAAGGCATGCAGAATCAGTTTTTCCGGAATTATCAAAACTTGGAAAAACACTTTGGCAAGGCACACTTCATCTGTCAGGATGTCCAGTGCTTGCAAGCCAGATTTGTAGTGTTTGAGAACGAGATTGATCTTCACGCACACGAACGCCAAGTCCACGGAGGAACCACTACGGGATCCTCAAAAATTCAATTGGAGTTTAGGACACGAAGAACAGGATATGATGGGTCTGGTGTCGAACAGGCAAGACAAGAAGTGCCCACGGAAGAGGACTTCAACTTTGGACTACAAGGAGAAGCGTTTGTTCCGGCGGCCTTGCCCCGGAATGATGGCCCAACGTTGCATCCCCTGCATCTACAGCGCACTGCCGAATTCCGGGCCCATGCAGCTCAGATTCGTGAACAACAAGAACTGGAGAACCAAGGCGTATCATTTCCCACATTACAAGCAGCCACGGGCGGAGACGGGTCGGCGGCTGCGGGGCAGCAACCATTGAATATTGGTTGGACCTCTTCGAGCACTGTCCAGAGAGTCGCTCCCAGAAACAAAAATGCTGGAGCCGTCACGGAAACAGATTTTCCGGCCCTTCCTTCGTCGGCTGGACCGAAGAGTACCGGCGTCAGGGCTGGAGCCGTCGCCAGCAACCGACAATTCGCAGCAATGCGTGGTGCTGCGCATCAGCCCGTACCCGCTGCCGGTGGGTGGGGTACACGGGCGCAACCAGTGGCAGCTGCGCCGCACTCGTATCAGCACAACAGCGCTGCGTTCCCTCCGGTCGCAATGGCTCCCGCGCATCGAAACCGCGCGGAGAATCTAACTCAAGACAACTTTCCGGCTCTGGGTGGAGGCTCCAAAAAGCCAGCAAAGTACACTGCTGCAGGAAATCTCTCCAACAAGTACAACAAACAACCAGCTCCGTCATGGAACAGCGCTGTCGACTTCCCAGCTCCCGCCACATCGAACGCGGCGGCAAGGCCTGCAGCGCGTCCCGTAGTTTCAGCGCATGTACCCAAGAAGGCCCCTCCTTCGCTGAACAGCCAAACGGACTTTCCTCCGCCCCCCGGCGCAAGCAACAAGAACAATTCGGTCAAGAACCGAGTCATTGGAAACAAAAAGCAACCTACGCAAGCCGCCAGGGCCAACGTCTTGCAAATGCCGCAATCTACACTGGCACCAGCGAATCCCCAGGATACCTTGAATGACATGCAGGCATCCCTTGGGCCAGCCAAGTACAAAAAGCTCAAGAAGTTGACAAGAGATTTCGCCACTGGTGACCTTGAGCCGGACTCCTACGTGGATCAAGCCGCGGCTTTGTTTGAGCAGGGATATGGCGACCCCGACTTTTGGAAGACTTTCCCAGCATTGGTTTCGTCGTGTCCCAGCGACTCTTCTGTGAATGAGGCATTGCGCTACATGGAGTCGCTGCGGACCAGGTATTCGAAAGCACCGCCCGCCCCTGCGCCCAGACTGACATCCGCTCCGCGCCCAGCTGCCAGCTCGTGGAATGCCGCCCCACCGGATTTGACACCGGAGTCATTTCCTACGATGTCGCCTGCTTCTACGGGTAGGGCTCCTGCCGCTGCTTCTGGTTGGGGTGGAGGCCCTAGCCTTGCTGCTGTTTCCTCTGCCAGACCTGCTGGTACCCGGTATGTGGTTGCCAATGGGAAGAAGAAGGGCGCATGGGGTGCAGGAGCAGCTCCGACGAGCGTCACCCAAACAAACAAAAAGACAGTGGCCAGTGTAGCTACCGCAGCAGCCAACGAAGGACCGCAAGGCGGAACCGCCACCAAGTTCATGGCCAAGCAAAATAAGCAACAGAACCAACAGCAGCAACCGCAGGGCAAGAAGAAAAACAAGAAGAAAGAGAAAGATGAACTCCGCAATCTGGCCTTCGGGAAGTAAATGGTGAATGCAGGGGTATCGCCTGTTTTGTCGTAGCTTGGCTGGTACCGGTCAATTTTTTAACTTCTTTAGCTATCAAAACACTCAGCCAGCACCTGGCCTATGTTATTCTGCCTTCTGCTGGTGATAGACTCATTGCAAAGGACCGCAACGCAAGGGGCAAATGGAGGAGCCGACCCACAAGTTCAATGGATACGCCGTGCCAGAAGTAGACTAGGCCCCTGCCGAGATACTCGATTGGTCCCCCAATGGTACCTACCTACTATAGCGGCCTGAGCTTATGGGGGTTAGTGAACGCGAAACGGACGAAACCGCTTCAGCTACCGAACCGGTATCAATACACTCTTGGCTCTATTGGTTCTTATTACATAGCTTCACTGTCCTGATTCGTCCCAAAACAGTTAAGACATAATTGTATACTATTCGCACTATTCTTTAGTCGTTGGCGCGATGGGGACAACAGGCTGCTGGGGAGGGTGTTAGACTGGCTACAGAAGGCAGCTCAATTGCAGTCACTCACATGTGCGCACTGGCATACAGCGCGTCCCTACCAAAAGTCTCCAGAGGGGTGGCGGCTTACTAGATTCTGTGGTAGATTCTGTGCACTTATCATGTTGTGGCTGTGATGCTGCCCCAATGACGATGGTGCTTCTGCACGGCAGGATAATCGTCCGCAGAAAGTTGCGACGAGTCCGAAAACCAAGCAGTTTTCATCGACTTGAGTGACGATCCCATCGCTCTAGGCGGCCACTCGTTGCATCAGTTCTCCCCATGCAATAAATAATACTTGGCCCCTGAGGCAACACTGCAGCATGCTCAACAGGAACACCCTCACGGACTTCCATCTGTGTTGCCATCAGTACTACTATCTTTTGTTGTCGAAACAGTATTCCACTTGTACAAGCGAAGAGATCCGGGTGGGAGGACCTCATCCTGCTCCTGCTGATTGTCATTGCTAGCATCCTCAAAATCAGGAAATCTTCTGGATCCTGTGGCGACTGCCAGCATGTCATATGTGGCATTGTAGGATAGACCGTTGACAGCATCTGTAGGTGCACATTCAGGAATGACTAGTTCTTGCACCAGCTTATTGTCAGATGACGATTCCACACTGGTATTGTAGACTCGCACCACTGCCTTCTTCGTAAATGTATCTGGCACTCCTCCCACAAACAGTCGGGACGAGCTGTCGTCCAAGGCAAACTGGATTCGTTGATTGGTGGGTGCAGAAACTGGAAAACTTGTATAGCCTCGGATTGGCGTATTCGAGTAGCTGGGATTGCCCGACAACATGCGTACATCCCAGACCAGAATGGAATCGGAATTCCGACTGGCACTGTAGAGTTTTCCATCTTGATCAAATTGTAGCTGCGTGATCCCTCGTTGGGCTCGATGGGCATACCACTGTGTCTTGGCGGCCGAGAAAAAGTTGTCGTCGTCGTCCTCACCATTACGCCGCTTTTTGGACGCATGTTTCTTGCCATGTCCCACAATGCAAGATCCATTCCAGATGGTTCCGGAAGGTTGTTGTGATCCTTGACGAAAATCATAGATATAAATTGATCCAGGAGCATAGGTTCCCACTGCCAGCAAATTGGTATTGCTTTGTTGTTGTGGTTGTGAGTGGAATGCCAATGCCGACACGAGTCCCTTTTGTCCATCACTGGATCGTCTTGTTTGTCCCAATTTGAGTAGGCTACTGGCATGTTTCCCAGGTCGCGCACTGTCAAAGAGTTGAATCATTCGTTCCGTCCGAAATCCTGCCGCGACAATGGAATGACCATCCGTAGAGAACTGCACCACGGATGGCGATTCCATTTCGTCCATGGCATTCATGGGCACATAGGTGGCCCGTATTCCACCCGTGTAGGCATCAATCAACTGGACCGGCTGATCCCTTCCAGTGGCAATCAAGCAGCACGTGGAGGGATCGGAGGAGTTCATGGGAGGATACCAATCATAGGACCGAATTGTCTCACCCACTACTGTGGAAGCCAGGGCTGTCTGCCAGGCATGGATTTTTACGGATGTCTTGCCATTGTTGTCTGTTGTAGCGTCTGTTGTACAGTTACTATTGTGGACAGTGTTGTAGAGCCGCAACCTAGCGTCAGCAGCAGTTGCTGTGGCAATGCAGAGACCATCTGGACTAAAGGAACAACCTTGTGGAAAATTGCCATCGCCATGAACATCAATGGTTTGTGCCAAACATATTGGACCCCTCATCTCTTTGTCTGCCTCATGTTGTGGTCCTCATCATTCCCTCCGACAAAGCGGATGTCAGTTTCACGTTATTAATGTTCAATTTACACATTCAGGATAGTTTTAGTCGAAAGTTTTGCTTCTTTTAACACTTTGTGTCCAATTTCACCGTTTCCATGAAGATATCTTGTGTTCAAGGGATAAGTGACATGACAGCGTACCACCCAGCGTTCCTGCGTTTACATTGTGTGCGGGAACAGAAACTCAAAAGTATGACCAACTGAAATGGGAACGCAAAACACCAAAACGAGAGCACACAAATGCAACATCGACCAACCATCAGAATCCAAGCCACATAACCTCACCAACCAGTTCGATCTTTGCTCATCGGAACATCTCTATGCGAAGGCCACACTGTTGGCGGGTCTTTTATTTGCATGTCTACATTGTCTCTTCCATAGACCTTGGTTTTCTGATCTTGTCCTCCGCCTTATTGACGTCCCCCCAACATTCCACAACAAGACTTCGACGACACCCCACCTGTGTCACCACCAATAAGATGGCAGTCTCGGAACCAATGAATGGCCATTCTGCAGGGTCCACGACGACAATCACTCACTCGAGTCCGTTTTTGCCGCCGCGCAATGGCGAACAAACCAGACAAGCTCTGGTGATTCTGAACAGTCCCATCCGATCACCTCCCAGCCCATTGTTTCAAAAACTGTGGGACAGTTGTTGCTTTCACGTGTGTGCCGATGGTGGAGCCAATCGCCTCTATCGTGCCGATCCTGGCTTACTACCCGACTTGATTCGAGGTGATTTGGATAGTCTGGAGAGTCACGTCCAGTCGTATTATGCCGAAAAGGGAGTCTGTATGAACGCAATGCTTGTCAAGACAGCAATGATTTGGACAAGGCATTATCGGCAATACTCCAGAAAAAATCGATGGATACACAACAACAACAATACACTCGCATTATAATATACGGCGCCTTTGGAGGCAGATTTGACCAAGAAATGGCAAGCATTCAAGCCCTCTACAAGTGGGGTCCACAGTTTCAAAACAGACTGGTTTTGATAGATGACAATACCAGCGCCGTGCTGTTACCAGCCGGTGTCAAGAATGAAATTCGCATGCCTCGTTATGGAGATCAAACTGGAAAACAACAAAAGGATCTGGGTGAGGGCCCGACTTGTGGATTGATTCCTATAGGAACCAAATGTGAGAAAATAGTTACTACGGGATTCAAGTGGAACCTAGATGGTACAATACCCTTGGAATTTGGAGGTCTTGTCAGCACTTCCAACCATTTGTCCGAAGAAGTTGCTACTGTAGAAGCATCGCATCCATTGGTGTTCACTGCCGAAGTTGCATGTGGAATAGAGGACGTATTCTAGCCAGATTGTATGGAAAGATAGATGGGCAACAAGGCAACACGCTAGTTAATAATTTGTGTTGGTATAGAATGGTTTCATAACAGTCGATAGGACCGATTTTGATTAATAAACTATAAAGAGTTTGTTTGAAGCGTGACTTTCACGAGAATCAAACAAAGAACAGGAAGAGATGGGATGTTGAAGGAGTCGAGTCGTGACCTTTGGAGGGTAGACATGCCGTGCTGATAGCGCAGCAAAGTCGTGTCTTTGGAGGCCGCATCCACTCTTCAAACTCGACCAGGGCCCTTCCAGCCCGAGGATAGGCACCCTTCCCATGACTGCTCCAACAGCTAGCTAGATTTATTTCAGCCCACAAGTCGTCTCGGTTCCAGCGTATGAAGATGAGAGATTTCCTCAGGTAGCATGCAAACACGCGAGGCGGACAAGCGGCGGAGGAAGAAAGGGAAGCAAAAGATGTTTGCAAGATTGTTGAACAAAAGTCCACACTACTATTACTCAGTATGATTATTAAATATATTGTTTGTTGTTATGAGTTCTGCCTTGGTGGCAGTTGCACTGTACCATGATGTACTTATTATGAATGAATGAATCGATGAATGTTTCATTTGTGGATTGATTGCTTGTTTTGTTTGTTTTGTATTTATCGAATAGTGGGCATCCCAAAGGACAATTCTCCACTCATGGAAAGTGCCGACGAGGAAGGACGACACGAGGGCGTTCCAAAGACATTCCAAAAGCGCAATGTTTCATCTGCCGCCGCCGACACGACCGAAGCACCATCCGGACTCATGTCCATATTCAATACGCGTTCCGTGTGTCCGGTCAATTCCTTGACCTTGGTCATGGTGGGATACTTCCATAGAATCAACTGATTCTCACTGTACCCGTGAGAACTGCAGAGCTCGCGTTGATGTTTGGACCAGAGAACCGAACAGACCTGCGATCCGGTATCAATGGAATTGAGCATGGCACCACTGGACGAGTTCCAGAATTTGATCGTCCGATCGGCCGTTCCTCCTCCACTGGCCAACAATCCGCGATGAAACGGACACCAATCGAGCGCCTTGACGGCAGCCTTGTGTTGTGTCAAGATAAGACGCGGTGCAATGCTGTTTTCGCTGAGCGACGATCGTTGCCGACGTTGCGAAAAGGAAGATCGTCCCGACATGGCGGCATCCCACAAACACAAGTAATTCTCATTGCCGCCACTGGCAAGCACGGATCCTTCTTCATTCCATTTCAACCCGCAGACTTCCTGTTCGTGTCCTTCGTACGTCGACACGATATTGTGATGACAGCGAATATCATGTTGCAAAATGAGCGAGTCCCGGGCACCCGACGAAAGCCACTGATGACTCCACGCCAACGAACAGACGCGTCCCGAATGTCCCGCCAATGTTCGTACTTTGCGCAAGACTTCGGCATCGTAAATTTCCACCACATTGGCGTTGGTTCCCACAGCAATATACTTGGTCCGACCAGGAATGGTACACCACGAGACAGACGTAATGTAATCATCCGGTGCTTCCGTCGATACCAAGTGTTGAATGTCTCCCGACGTGGCATTCCAGAGGTATACACTTTGCGCCAGCGCGACAGCCAATATATTGTCTTTTCCCCAACTAATGAGTTGTAGATAATAGTCATTGACAATATCGGGTGCATCGAGTATGCGAGTGGGAGCCGCGGATACCTTGCGATGAATCTTTTTGGAAACGGCATAGTGATTGGCGACGGGATCCATCAAATCTTGTCGTTGTAGGACATTGCGGAGTGTGTCGTGTGCAAATGGATTTTCGCGTGTCATTAGAGAGGACGAAGAAGCAGCAAGCAGATTGTTATTCTCCGTCTTGGCATGAGAAGAGTGGTTGCTGACAATGCTATTGATGGAAGAGGAGGATGGCGCCCCAAAGGAAAGAATGCCTCTGGGTTGTGCATCTTCCGACAAGTGTTCGAGTGGAACATTGCAGAGTGAACTGAGCATGCGTCGTTTGAATTCCTTTTGGAGCGGAGTCTCTTGAGGATTCTTCTTGTTGCTGTTATTGTTGTTGTTGTTGCTGTTATTGCTGTTGTTGTTGTTGTTGTTGTTTGGCGATGCGTCGTTATGATTGGTTCCGTCTTCGGAAGGATTGCTGGATTCTTCCTCTCGTCGTCTCTTCTTTTCTCCCGTGAGCAGAGTTCTCCGACAGAGATCCATATTCATTTTGCGTCGTGATGGAATGAATCGATCGTTGGTACTACTGCCTGGAGTAGTAGTGGTAGTGTTGGAAGTTCCGCTCGAGTAGAGACTGCGACGTGGCGTGTAGAATGGAGTCTTTGTGGATGGAGTACCTGCTGTCGTCTTGCCAGGCATGGGAGACATGCGAGGAATCATATTATTGGCAACAGCACTCTTGTGTCGACTGGTGGCTCCTCTGGCTGTGGTGGATCTGCGCGATGATGACATGGACTTGGAAGGAGTCATGTAGGGAGTGCTGAAGCTTGTACTGCTACCACCACGATTCTTCGCCAACGAGGGACGAGGAGGAGTTCGCAGCAGACTGCTGCTGCTTGTGCCGTCAGATACCATGGTGGAACTAAGTAACAAACTAATGCGCTGCACTGCTGATGATAACAAGGATGATACTGTGTGATCCACGATGTACAGCAAAGAATAAATGAGGATGATGAGCTTGATCTCAGCGAGAAAGAAGAAGATGTGATGTGTGTTGGCGATGAACAGAACTTCAAAATGTCGTTCGTGCCGTTTCTCCTGCGTTGAGGTCTTTTCATGCCAATCAGTCACGTTTTATTAATGGAGGCGTGAATGAGGTACGTCAGTCCATCCATACCATGTTGACACTCGATCTCAAGATCTCAAGCATGATGATATCCAACGGCAACAACAGAAAAGAAGGATCGAGATCCAAGGAAACACACAATCTAGATAGATCCACAGTAGAGGTATATCTTTTGGAGCATCTACTACTGTAGCTATAGTGTTGTTGGCAATGCCTCTTCGACTCTTTGCATCTCTCATCGTTACTTGGTGTGCTCTTGCTCCTCCTGTACCGATACTACTAGTAGAAGCATTCCTACCAGTCCAAACACTGCAATCGATCCACACAAAACATACCAGCACACCACAAAGATCGTCACTACCGGTAGTAAGGATGGGTATCCAATCCACTCAAGATCCAACCACGTCCTCTACTTCTACTTCTTCGGAAACAACGATACCCAATTGGCGAGTGTTATCTTTACCCAAGGAAGAAGATCAAGAGGATTCATTAGCATTTCTACAAGAACGAGCGCCCTGGTCCAACCAACAATACCAAGAAGCACTGGATCTTTACGATAAATTCATCAGTTGCAGTGACAGCTACATTGCTCCAGGGATCAAGGATGCGCTCAATGTACTAGATCATGCCTATAGACTCTACGGACCACAATCGGTAGTCTGTTCCTTTAATGGAGGAAAGGATGCCGTTGTCATTCTACAACTACTCAGAGCGGCGCATGCTCATCATTACAGACAACAAGAAGAACAACAGCAAGAACACGACAAAACTACAATTATTCGACCCAGAGCACTCTATTTTGAACACGCCGATGAATTCCCACAAGTATTGGCCTATCTGCAAAACTCGGTCCAACAGTATGATCTAGATATGATTGCCTTTGATAAGGGCATCAAATTCAATCAAGGACTTGAAGTACTCGTGCAAAACAATCTGGTACCACAACAATCATCCTCCACAAAAATCACATTGCCCATGGGATTTGTCTTGGGCACACGCGTCGGAGATCCCAATGCCGGAGATCAGGGATACTTTTGTCCTTCGTCTCATTACATGCCACCCTTTATGCGCGTCAATCCCATTCTCGAATGGACCTACGGACAAGTATGGCACTTTTTACGAGTCTTTTCACTACCCTACTGTGTCCTATACGATCAAGGATACACCAGTTTGGGGACTACCAAGGATACCAACCCCTGTCCGGCATTGGCCGTGCCGGGTATGACTGTCACCCAAAATACAACGCTACCCAAATATTGGCCCGCGTACATGTTGCAAGACTGGTCCCAAGAACGGGCCGGGCGTATCAAAAAGGAAAAGAAAAAATCAAGCACTACAACAGCCACAACCAAAGACAATAATAAGGGTGACAACATTCCATCCACGTCGTCGGCTCCGTCCAACAAAGCGGAAAGTGTCATTTCCATTCCATCGGCATTGAGAGCCACCGATCCCAAACAATTGATTCGAAAGAAGCAAGACGAACTTGCCATTAGTCCCGTCGAAACACAGAATGATGGAGGCGAGAATGCGGATAATGATTTGGACGAATCTTGTTGGTCCTACGACAAATCTTCCAATCATTCCTTGGCATCCTCGGTGGAACAGCGCACGGCGGGATTGTTGGTGATTGGAGATGAAATCTTGAAGGGTGCCACGGCCGATACCAATACCCAAGCCGCCGCCAAAGCCTTTCGCGAAAACTCGGTCTTGTTGAAACGGGTCGTGGTCGTCTCGGATGATCAAGAAGCGATCATTAATGAAATCTTGCAAATGCAAAATGAAGTTGGTGAGTTCCGTTATTAGGGTAGCAAGCAGAAGGCCGGATTGTGTGATTGTTGGTTTGTTTCGCCATTGGCTCACACACATAAATACGTGTCTGTTTCTGTTTTGTTAGATATCCTGGTCACTTCGGGTGGCGTCGGTCCCACTCACGACGATGTGACGATCAAGAGTGTGGCGGCAGCCTTGAATCAAGACTTGGTCTTGCACGAGGAAATGGCCCTACTCTTGCAAGAAAAAATGAACAAAACAGACAATGATAGCAATAGCAACGACAATAATGCTGTTGTCGAATTGACCGAAGCCCAACGCAAAATGGCCACGTTGCCGTCTCGTTCCAAACTACGCTACTTGGCGGACAAACAAGATTGGCCCGTGTTGCAATGTCGCAACATTTTCATTCTTCCGGGCGTCCCCGAGTTTTTCACCCACAAGATTGAGTACGTGGCGGATTATGTGTCGTCCGATATAGAACTGGAACGGAGTACCGTGTACAAGGTGATTTTGTCGGTGGACGAGACATCCATTGTGACGGTATTGAACACGGCCGTGGAAGCGCATCCCGACGTGACGTTTGGCAGCTACCCGTTTGTCAGTCATCCCGAATTCAAGACGGTCTTGACACTGGAAGGACGATTGCGCAGTGCCGAGCCAGAAATTTTTTCGAGAAAGAGTTTCTCCAAGCCTCAGATGGATCATCATGTGCGAATGGCATTGGATTATTTGCTGACGCATTTGCCAGAAGGGAGTATACTGAGAGTAGAGAATGACGATGGGTTGCTATAGCACTATACATGAGTAGATAGATGGTTAGATAGTTGTGTGTGTGTGTATAGTTCCAGATCATTTTTAGTTTCTAGTTTGTACCGATCAGTTCTCCTTGGTATTTTGAGTTTGTTTGACTAGATCTAAACGATTCGTTCCATTTCGGTGGCATAACTCAAAGATTGCGAAATCAACTTCATGGAAGGAATGTCGCTGGCCTTACTTCCCATGGGCGGAGGTTGAAAGCAGAGCGTTTCGCCTTCTACAATCCAATCATCTCTACATTCTTGGACGTACTCCATCAATGCCTTTTGTGTATCAAACTTCATCATGGTCATGGCATCTTTGATTTTCATGGTTTTGTAGGAAACTTCGACGCAATCGGCAATGGAGTCTCGTACGGTCTGCAAGAGATTGTCGACAAAGAATTGGTAGGATGGATCGGGAACGTTCATTCCCGCATTGAGCACTTCATCGTAAATGCCCACCATGAGTTGTCGTTCTAGATTGATGGGAAACGAGACGAATGTATTGGATGCTTCTTGATCCGTCAAGAGTTCCAATTCGGAATGGAATTCCGACAAGCGATTGTCGACCAACAAGTACATCAAGTTGAGGCCCAGAATGTGACTTTTTTGAGCGGTTCCACCACCACCCGCATAGTACGGCTTGAGCTGGGCCATGGATCGAGCAAATGCATCCAAATCGCCTTCCGAGACGGTCAAGAGGACACCCAACTCGAGCGCTTCCGTCGCCACCTTGGTGTGCTCTGGTGAGGATGGAAAATCCAACATGGCAATCTTGAGTTGCGACAGCGTCGCTTTGCCCCCCTCGACATCCCCGGCATCGGCTAGACCCTTGAGTTTCGTGAGCAGACTCGTCGCGTTCTCTAGGCTGGACATGGTTGGAATTGACTGACTATCTATCTGACTAGCTGGTGTGAAGATGGTAAAGTGATCAAGTCACTTGATTATCGATAATGGGCGGCAACAACACAAACGGTCGGTGGTGCCATTGTTGGGGTTCATCGAACAGCCAGGATCTTGATCGAATCGTTTTCACCTTATCCCTACGTTACGATCAAAAGTGCGTCTCAGGCCTAGTACGTTTTTCCAAAACGCAATCCGAGACGATAGTGTCAATGAGAATGTTGAGGACGGAAGCCACCCATTTGACCGCTTATTTGGTACCAACTCTATAGTATCTATCTGCCTACCGGTATCAGTATCAACTGCAGCTCTCTATTCCACATAAGTTCCATCATGATACTTCGCCTCCAGTGCTTGGTGCCCTTGGCAGTTTTATTATCGTCGACAGACTCATTTCTGTTGACGTCACCACCATCGTCCAAACAGTATTCGTCGGCAAGATGGATGGTTGCAATGGAACCCCAACCAGCATCATCACTTCCAGATACATCTACCCCATTGCCTCCCCACACATTTGCCGGAATGGTCGAACAGAGCTTGTTGGAAAAATTCAATGAGAAGGATATCACAAGAGTTTTGACATCCTGGCGATTATTGGAAAAGGATTATGAGCATCGAGAATATGCGGGCCCATCGGATCTGTCACCCGAATCAAGTCAATGTCATCAACACTGTCATTCCTATGTTCCGGGACTGTCCATTCGTCCGTTTTGGGATGTTGCTACGCATGGCGATGGTGATTGGACCAGGACATTGCCCAAGCGATACAAGGAAATTCGAGAAGAATTCACCCGTGTGGCATTGACAGATCCCGATCAGTTGGAACGCCAAGGCAACAATATCTGGGCGGGAGCCTTGACCGAAGATGCGTCTAGTTATGGAGTTGATTGGAAAACACTCGTTCTCTGTGATCGAGGGGTATGGGATCCAGTGAGTCTAAAACAGTTTCTTGCATTATATATTATGGAAGGCTGCTCTCCAGTCTAACAGATCCTTCAACCCTTCAATCCATGGATTCTTTGTTTCTTCTGCAGGTCAACGTCAATCTCTTTCCCAAGACATCTAAAGCCGTTCGAGATTGTGGAGTTCCAGCCACAGAAGTGTTCTTTGCCAGCATGAAACCAAACAGTTCGATCAAACCACACACTGATTTTACCAACTTTGTGTTGACCAGTCACTTGCCACTTGTCATTCCAGAGTCGTAAGTGCTGTTGTAAATTGCTTACTTGATGGATGGAGTGGATCTTGCTTGAAAGAATGAATTGTGTCTTACCAAATCCAACAAATGATACTTACTATGCATTCCATCAGTGGAAACAACAAATGCCGACTCACCATTGGAGATGAAACGCGACAATGGATCGATGGACAGCTCATGCTGTTCGACACCAGTATCATGCATGATGCCATCAATGAAAGTGATCAAATGAGATATATTTTGATGATGAGGGTCTGGCATCCAGATTTGACACCCACCGAACGACAAGCATTGCAACACACATACGATTGCTTAAATGTACCCGAATTGGTCAGTAGTGACCCTGGAGAACGATCCCTGGCCGAACGACAAGTCCAAGCCATGCATGAATTCCCCGCAATTCAACGAGCCGCTGCAGCTCCAGTTGGCTTTGGAGGAGGAGGTGGCAAGCAGAAGAAGAAAAGCAACAAAAAGAACAAAAAGGCCAAGGGTGCCACCAAGGGATTTGGAAGCTGAGGAGCGAGTTGGTTGCTGGTTGATCCAGTATTGAAGTTGCGGATGAACAAAAACACAATCTACAATGACATGTTTGGACTATCTAGTAGTGAGTAGTCATGAAAAAAGCTAAGAATCGGACACGGCACCATACGGAGGGGGCGGTGTTGGTTGTCCCAGCCCCATGTATTCGTCGTCTTGTCCTTTGGGTGATTTGGGCATCATGTGTTCGACGTAGCGTGTTGCAATGGCACTGAGGACAAAGATAATGGAAAATATCAGCACCGTAGCGAGGACACCATCTTCCCGGCCCGCAATCGTAGACGCCAATCGCATCCCGGCAGGAACGCTACACGCCATGACAAATAGACTCACCATCCAACCAATATGAGTGCAGATTGCTGCATATTTCTTTTCCTCCAGTTCCTTCATGTCAGTCAACGATGTTGTTGCTTCCAGCTGTTGCCGAATTCGTTTATACTCACGAATGGCACGAAATCCCTTGACTTCGGACAGGATTTGAAGAAGACCGCCAATCGTAATGGGAATGGCAAATCCCAAGGTGGTTCCTCCTACCGTGGTTGGATCACTTGTCAATCGGGACCATGCCAAGTAGGCTCCCAACACAAAACTAACCACTCCCGAGACGAGGCCCAATCGGCCGATCCATGTGTGGGAGAACTTGGCCGTGGAACTCAAAGAAGGTGTGACGAGACAGTTGTGCACACATGCCATGTAGATTGTGCCTGCGCCTACAATATGAACCGCAAGCAAAGCGTCACGGATTTGTATCACTTGGCGCTGTTTCCAAAAGATGGGTGTATGCCAAAAGAGGAACCAGACTGCCAAACAGGATGTGGCGATCCAGAACAGATTGACATTCTTTCCGCAAACAAAGCTGAACATGGTAGAGATAATTTGGCCAGGAGTGCTGCTTCCACCACGAGAAATACCGTCCACAATAAGGGGCGCGGGAGGATCGTCTTGTGGAGAAAGGAACGCTTGAACGAGAGGGGAATTGCTCTCAGATGACGACAAGCGAGACGGAAAGACCAAGGAACTTTGAACAATAAAGCCAGTTGTGGGCTGCACCATTGATCGATCCTTCCTTAAACGAAGTTGCGGTTATGGTCCAACCCCATCAGAATCCCGATAGGCACTGGCTGTTGGCTTCATTATCGGCTGTCGGGACTTGGGACCATCATCTGGTGCTCTTCATGGTGGAAGTTCCCAGAAGATCCTGGATTTCATGGGCACGAATGAAAGATACATCAACGGCCCTAACCTTAAAATCGATCAGTCTCCCTTCGCTTCGAAGCTTCAAAATGGCCATGGTGGTAGATCTACCAGGTACCGGTAGGTGTTGAGGCAAATGTTGGAGAAGACGTGGGAGCCCAAGGAAGCCCTGAACATGCCACTCTTGAAGCTAAAGAAATTTAAAATGTACCGGTACTGATGAGTGGTGGGAAGGGAAAGATCCATCTGAAAAGAAGACAGGTATGGACCGGTACAAGGTCGTACTGTACTTGACGGACAAGCCTAAGACAATTTTGCCATCAGGTTGTATGTTCCTTTTGTTAGATATGGGTGTTGATGTCGATCGTCCCATTTTGTACCGGTGCGAAAGTCAAACAAGAAATACCCGAGCCACAGATCCGGCGGATGATGTACCGGTACCACAGATAATGTACCGGTAGGTTACCAGTACCGGTATACAGTCGCAGATACCGGTACGTATACTAATAGTAACGCTATTCCGACATGCATATGAAAGAGACATGTGTTACGTGTTACTGTGTTACTTATTACTGTAATAGTAGTTTAAAAGTAAGCTGATGTCGTACTTCCCGATAGATCTTGGAATCAAATAATGGTCTGTACTCCAGAGTGAAAGGGCCCGAAATCACGATTTACATGTAATTCTGCTTTATATTTGGGTTCGATTTTATATTTTGGTTTGATTTTATATTTTGGTTTCGGTTTGATATTTAGGTTTCGGTTTGATTTTACTAGTTATTTACCATAGTAATTTGGTTTCGGTTTAATATTTAGGTTTCGGTTTTATATTTCGGTTTCGATTTTATATTTTGGATTGGAATTGATCAATTTAATTGGATTCTTAAAATCCTGATTTCGGGCCCTTTCAGTAGAGACTTTGATTCAATGACTACTAAACTTCTTTTCAGGTCGCGGGCCCGCCTGAGTTAAGTTGCTACACGTAAGATCTACGGGCGCGATCTTTCCTTTTCCATGTGTGTCACTAACGCTTTCGAAGTTCCAACCAAGATAGCTCTTCGCAAACCCGCAAAATCGTGTTATTTAGAAAACTGCCTGCTCTGCGTCTCACAAAGTCATTGGAACTCTTTGGTTTGGTGATGTTATTGGAGCATCACGCACCATCGCACCAATGTTCCAGTTGTTGCGAGGCCTTCCGGTTTCATGGGATCGGGGCACCTTTCGCAAATGGCGAAAGCGCAGCTACCGGTACCGCCTTCAACACGCGGTCCTGGTTGCCCTCATTTATTTCTTCTTCCTGTTTGTATGGTGCCGCCTACTACCGGCACTAACCAAGCGGACAAACTTCCTGGAGCCATATACCAAAGATATTATCAGCTCAGACCAAAGCTTGGACGATCCATAGATAGCGCTAGCTAGTCTCACAATCTAAACGTTAATATTCGTCGAGCGCAAGAATCATTCTTCCTCCACAAAATATTGCGAACAATGACAATGATACCTTCGCTACCCCTTCTCCTCGCCTGTTTGTTGCTCTGCCAAGCTACCCTGGGCGACGACCGAGATGACATTGGCAGGTTCATTCCCGATCAGCCATGTGTCTGCAAAACGGACGTTGTCGACTGCACCAACCCAGAGGATTGTACCTGCCTTGTGCAAAACGAGATCCTCTCGTCTTGCCGCTGTGGTTTGACTGCCGCCGCAACGTTTCGATCCTATCTGTGTCCAACCACCGAATGTTGTGCAGGCCATGGCACTCGACGACGAGACCGTCAACTAATGGGCGCCGATCTTGCCATGGACCCGGACGATCCAGTTCACCAAGAACTCTACAAGACATACCTGGAGAGATGTGGCCAGTACGAGTATCAGACGTATCTCTATGTCACCCATCATATGTATGCCGTCGCTTCCCCTCCCGATGAGGCCTTTACAGGAGATGAGGCATGTCCGTTTCTCGTCACACATGCCCATTTCGATTCCAGAGACAGTCCAGCCACCAAAATGCTTCTCTTCTGGGAGACCAAGGAAGAGGGAGAAGCTCGCTTTGCGAATGGTCTTTGGAAGGACAAATCCATACAAGTGGGTTCTTTCCCGCTATCAGAACTAGCACGAGCTTATGAAGCTGTGGACTTGGAATCGGATGGTCCCTTTGATGTGGTAACCAACAACTGTGGCAATTACATTATCCGTCTGGCTCTTCAACTAGGAATCAAGATTGATCCTCGCATCATGTCGTTTGTAACGCAGCGCTTGATGGAAGAATCCAGTGCCAGGTTCATGAAGGATCTCAAAGGACGAATGGGTAGCATTTGGACCGTTATCTATGAATGGATCCAGTACTATCTCGGCTTTCTCTGGGGTGCACCATCCAGCGACTCAAAGGGCGCCCTCTTGGAACAGTTGGTCAGTCAACAAGCCGCTTCCTTCCAGCAAGAGTGAGAGCCAAAAGAGCGGAGGAATGTTGGATGAGCTCCCGTAGACTAGTGCTTGCTGCATAATGTATCTACCGCCTGGGTTGTTGGCCAGCAACCTGCATGGCTGCATGGGACTTCGTACATATTTCCATACACACAATGTTTTATCATAAAGCCTGGTTCCAAACAGATGAATGATCCATTGGCATACCTGGCTACCGGTACCCCAAGCTGTTGCTTCTGGAATACGTCGGTCGTGACCGAGCTGAGAGTTCCTTTCTTTAATTACAGGTGTATCAATAATCTACCTTACTATCATATCTATTCCTCTACTGTATCTCTTCTGTCTTTTGTGTTCGTCGAAACACCACGGTCTTTCCAGTTTTGCTAATTGCCGAATCAAACCTGGAGAACTGGAAAGGAGCCCAGTCATCCTTGTCGATCCTCTTGTATCCATCCACTTGATACTGGGGCAAGGTACCCTCTGTGGCCATGTGTCCTTCTTCTTCTTCTTTGTCGTGGGAGCCACTATTGTTGTCGTTGTTGTTATCATCGTCTGTTTGATCCTCCACCAATGCTGCCATCAACTCTTGCTCCATGACTTCATCCGATTGATATGCCGGATTACCCCAAGTATCCCAATTGTCTCCACAGGTTCCATCGTCACATTCTCCAATCAAAATATACTCGTCGACATGATATTGTCGGAACAAGTGAGACCAATCCACTCCCATGGGCATCCAACTGCATAACACAATAGTGTGTTGTTGTTGCTTGCCAGGAGCGACGTATTGTTCCAGTGCTTGTTCCACACTCAACGGTTCCACCGCCGCACGGGGATGAATTCTCCAACTGCCATTGTCCACCGAGACCACGGTGGGTGCCTTTGTCTTGTTGTTGTTCTTCTTGTTGCGTCTACTGCTAGTCAGCAATCTCTTTCCCATGGCAATTTGCAAATGTCGTCCCAACAATCCATCTCCCGCTCCAATGTCGAGAATGACTGTTTCGTGTTGTGGTTGACGATTGCACCTTTGTAAGAGATAGTGCGCGAGTCGATCGACATATTCCTGGGTCCAGAGTTGATACATGTCCCGTTCTTCGCACAAGGCATTCAAGGGTCCACACGCGTGGACATGTCCTCCCAGGACTTGGAGCACATCTTGAAAGGGGACAGTCTGTAGAGGTGTATCGAGTGGTAGATCGGCTAACAGGAGACCTCCACCTCGGAGAGACACCATTCTGCCATTCTTGGCAATGGTTTGGCAGAGTTGTTGCAATTGCTGGTAGACGGCGGGATTGTTTTTGTGGGGACTCCAGCGTCTGGTTTCCAATACCCGATGTACAAAATCTGTAGTGGGCAAGGACGCCGTGATTGCTTTATTTTTGGAAGCGGATTGTTGTGGATCATACTCGGTCGAAGTGGTGGTGGTGAGTAATAGGGAAGTGAGAATATTCCCCTGTTGGCTGCTTCTACTACTCGTGACGGTGAGTTGGGGCGAATGTCGAAATTTGGGAAAATCGCGGACGGCTTGTTGTACGTGGAGTCCATATTGTGCGAGCAACCATTCGGCGCGGATCCATTTGAGCAATCGGGTGTGGAATCTCCATTGCAAGACATTGGACCATCGTTCGTCGGGCAACAATGCCGGTCGCAAGTAGGATTCCAGGATGGAGAGTCGTATCTCTGATGGTGTCATGGTTTTGCGTCGTTCTTCCAAATCGTCTTTTCCAAATATTCGATCAAAGGTATCTTCGACCCAGACTTCGATCGGAGAGTGTTTGATTTTTTGAATGTGATCCATGAATGCTTGGGCGTCGTGGTGGGCTTCAATGGAAATGAGTTTTTGGGCCCACGTGATACCGGTCAGACTGTCCAAGGTGGGATTGTCGCCTGGACTGCCCAATGCCATTCTCAGTCTCAATCCATTGCGAAGTAGAAACGGCCCCAGAGCTTTGTTCAGTTTGCGGGTCAGGGGGAGAAGCACCATGCTGCTCTGCTTTAGAATCAGACTTTTCAAAAACAACGGAATGAGAAAAATAGATTTGTGGGGCTGTGATCAAAGATCCAACAAGATCTGATGACGTCGAATAAGTGAGAGATTGGTCACGGTCTTTGGCCATTTTGGCGCCAACTCCCAAAACAGCACCAATGACAGCCTTTGCCGAAGTGACATCCAAAATAGTCATGGGTGATCGTGCTCTGATACTGGTACCGATAGTGGTCATATACCCCTTCAGTTTTAAACAAGAGCAGACAATCAGATAATAGAGAGATAGCATTGCAATCAAACTAATCTGTTTTATAAAGATGGCTCGATTCAATCCCCCCCGGTCGGCAACAGGGAATACCGTCAAGATGGTGACTGCAGGTATTGTAGTGCTATTGTCCGTTCTGGGTCTCATGTCGCAAGTCAGAACGTTGCCAGGAGATGCCACTGGACTGCTCGTGGCCACTGATGCTGCAGCAGCAGTGCCTACCTTGGATGCCTTGCCGCGGACCCTATTTGCGGAAATTGAAGAACAATCCAAAAATGTAATGCCGCTCTTCTTTGGCTCTTCCACTACTACGGATAGTAGTACCAATGCTACCTCATCAACAACATCAAAGTCAGCCATCATATCATCCACCACTACCGTATCATCCACACCAACCACACCTGCCGTCAGTCATGGCAAATATCCCACTTTTGATTGTGCCCAACTCTTGCACGAGCTAAAAACAAACGAGGCTACTCAAAAATTGGATCCCAATTTGGGCATAATATATTCCCGACGCGTCCGTGACGTTCCATCATTTTTTGTTGCGATGCACAATGAGACATTTGACAATACACGATGGCAAATCATGAGGTATGGAACCTACTACGAAAAGAAACTCACTGCCGCCTTTCAAGAAGTCTTACGAAATGCACCCAAGGGAGCACGCGTACTCGATGTGGGAGGCAATATTGGATTCTTCTCACTCGTCTCCGCATCCATGGGACCCTTTGTCATTGATACCTTTGAACCTAATATTAAGGTAGGCTGGCTGGGCTGGGCTCGTTGTTGTTATTGTCATTATATATAGTATGGCATGGGCTACCCTGAATGCTCACTTTTTCATTGTCATATTCTCTGTGATTGATTCGATTCTTGCTTTTCAAAATTTGTCTCTCCCATACTATTTGTTAAAAGAACCGCATGCGCTACTGCGAATCCTTGCATCTCAATCGATGGATTCACACCGAATTTGATGATCCCGAACTTTTGGCCCTGGCTGCCAAGAAAAATCAACCACGTACCAATCTCTACGGGTACGGAGTAGGACAAGAAGAAGGACACTTCTTGTTCGAAGAACACACCAATCCCGGTATGGGAGCCGTCGTCAACTTCAAAACGGGTCCCGGGGTTCCCAATGCCATTCAAATTGTCACATTGGACAATTTTGCAAAAGATCGAGGATGGTTTGACAACAATCCACAACACATTGCCATTCTCAAAGTCGATGTCGAAGGATTCGAATACAGTGTCATTAATGGCGCCAAACAATTGCTCACGTCGGGAATGGTGCACAACATCTTTATGGAAATCAGTGCCCGTACCATACCGGAAGCTGATTCCAATATTCCACTCTTGACATTCCTATCGGAGCATTACAGACTCCATGCCATTGGCGGATGGATCGGACCCAACAAGCTCGTAAACTGGCCCAAGGATGATGATCTCAATCGGAAAATTTTAGTGGCGGCCAAGGAAGAGGGCGCCAAGCAACTCAACCTGTGGTGGAGGTTGCGATTCAAAAAGGAATACGCGACTCAAGACAGCGCAGTCTAGGTTGGTCCATCCATCTTGGGGATGGTCTTTTGACAATACACAATGCTTCACTGCAGCGTAGCTTGTTTGCTGGCTCGTTGGTTGATAGAAGCCGACACTGCCAACACAATGGGGCCATTGGGAATAATGGCCTTGCCACCTGAGAGAAAAGAAGGTATGGCCAAGGAAGGTCGACCAGGCAGCAAGAATGGTGTGGGTAGCCGCAGGTCACATGCGGCTACAAAACTGGCAGCCCTCAATTCAAAACTACTAGGTAGTCTACAATACAAGCACCCTTGCTTGCAAGCCACAATGCGTTTTCATTGCTTCATCTTATTTTCATGCTAGCTGAATAGTTCACGATCTCTTCCCAGTCCTCGTCATCGCCCTTCAAGTATCAGGTGCTGGATCGCGGCTGTCTCGCGGCCTTCGCATACCCAATGGGTTCAAAGTCGTCGTCTCCCTTCCGCTGCCTGACGCAGGTGTCAACACTCCTTGCGAGGCAGCTCGCTGGTGTGTTTGATATCCTTTTGCTTGCAATTGGGATCGTCGGTATTGTGTCTGTGTAACAATGACAACGCGCAGCAAGGCAGCTGCAACATGGCTTTTGAGGCCTTGATGCGGGCCTCCTGGCTGAGCTCGTGTCTTTCGCCCAGCTAGCCAGTCAAAACTAACTGAAATCCCCACCTCTCTCTCATCTACGTGATGAGAATTCGATTGTTTTCAAAGCCTTCTGTCCAGGCCCCCTTGAGCAGGTGTTTTGCAGACCGAACAGGAACCGGGTTGGTGGGTGACGTGTTGGTATTGGTCGACGACAATGACGAGTAACACGAGCTCGAGCCACTAGTCGACGCTGTGGATTGTGACCAATCATATTTTTCCGTGGTATCATCGTCAGGCCCGTACAGCAGAGGAGCTCTGTCCCAATCGTCGTCACTAGGTGACAAAATACCACCTTCCCATTTGGGATTGAGACCAGGAATTGCTCTGCCTTTCCCGACCCCTGGAGCCATGATCTCTGGCAGTATGCTCAAATCCATGTGCTGCCTGAGGAGCTGCTCGGTTTCTGCCTCGGATGCCACCTCCATCAACATTCGCAAGTGATGCATCACCAGCGGTTTGAAGAGAGCCCAAACAAATCGAAAAATTCCTGGTGTATTGACAAGGAGAACCTTTTTGGGCATGTGTGGATAATGCAACTGCATCGGTGTCATCATCTTTTGTGCGATAAGCATCAAGGCAGGATGATAATGTCTCCGGTTGAGGCCTTTGAGATCAATGACAGCCGTCACCAGCTTGGGTCTCCTCCCTTGTTTCTGGATGTATTCCCGTTGCCATGGTCCCCACAAAAATAATTCTTGCCCCCAAAAGACCCCCTGAAGGAGTTCATCGCGACCAAATCGTTGCAGCAGACTCAATGGGTCACCGGCTCCACTGCGAATTACTACCACCGCGTCTCCTTCCTTGTCCACGCCTTGAATCAGTGCGAATGGGAATTGAAGAAACACTTTGAGAGGTGCATAGGTTTGCAGCACTGTATCCAGCTCCATGCGGTCGCGCCATTCCACGCACTGACGGACCCTCTTTTCCATGGTGTGGATGTTGCCATGGCAGGAGTGCTCCAAGACAAACCGAACCAGCTCAAAGGGGCCATTCAAATTCGAATGGGACAAGTCGGCTACCCGTCTCCTGAGTTCCATGAGTTTGGAGGTTTCTTCATCTGGCAACTCCCAGAGCTCTTTGCAGGCTTGAACTTGCTCTGGCTGCCATCGCACGTCGTAGGGCAGCAGGGTCGGATACCTTGGTTGCAATTGGGAGGGCATCTTGGTTATTTGCGTTGTGAGTTATGAGTTGTTGATGCATCACGGCAACCGATCACAACCAACTTACGATTAGCGCGAAGATGGGGAAAATTGTGCCGGTATCTAACGTGTCCACGTCTCAAACGCAGGCCTTCCCTTTATTCTCTTTGAGAACCGAAATCTCAAAAGATTTATGAGAAAGATTTAAACACCGATCTTGTCACTTGTCATGTCCAGGGTTCGCTAACCAGTTCTTTCGGTTACCGGTTATTTGACATTTGGTTACCGGTTGTTCGATTTGGTTACGTAACCGGTAACCGGCAACCGGGACCTCGCGATAACCGGTTACTCAACCGGTAACCGGTAACCGGGTCGTTTTCGACTGGTTACTTTTGGACCGGTTACCGGTTACTTTACGACCGGTTACCGGTTATCGAACTGGTTACTTTGCGACCGGTTACCGGTTATCGAACTGGTTACCGGTTATCGAACTGGTTACCCATTCGGTTACTCGAATTTCGAAACTTGCCGTTTCCTCTCATAAATTCGCCAACCAATAACCAATAGGGGCAACCTATGTCCGTTTGGTTACTCGTTTGGTTACTCATTTGGTTACTGGTTATTCGTTTGGTTGCCGTCCAACATACCGTCCAAGCCACCGTCCAAGCTAGCTAGCTAGCCATCGTCCAAGCTAGCTTGCCACCTGGTTACTCGTTTGGTTGCCGTCCAACATACCGTCCAAGCTGTTCAAGCTAGCTAGCTAGCCACCGTCCAAGCTACCGTCCAAGCTAGCTTCGTAATGTCCGAGTCAAGGGTATTGGACGATTTTGGAGCCGCCCTGAGCATAGCCGATGGCGAGAACAGCACAGGTCACTTCTCCGAAGAAAACCGAGCCGATGCCGAGTTTGTCGAAGGCCAACTGGTTCAACGCAACCTGAACGACGACCTGGAAGAAGAAAAAGAAGAGGAGCCTTCCGACGAAGAAGACATATACGGCCCCCCAGTCGACGAAGTAGTTGAAGTCAATGTGGTTGAGGATCAGCCCGAGAACGAGGACGAGGACGAGCAGGACGAGCAGGACCAAGACTTCCAAGAGGACGAGGACGATGATGACGATCCACATAAGGATCCTATTGAACAAGATAGGGAGCAGTTGACTTCTAGCTATGCGCAAGCCAAGTCTTTGTTCACTTTCCCCTTGCGCAATGACTTCAAGACTACCTCAGGTGAAGGCCGTTCGCCTTTCTGGCAAATAGCTAGAGTTGTGTTGATTCGGAACCCCAATAGTTGGGATGAGCTGGACGAATTGGATTTGGTGGCCAAAGAGAAGATGTTGAAGAGTATTGAGACAAACGTCCTTACATGGCCTGCATGGCATGCATTGATGACGAAGGGAAGCCTCTCCGCAAGTGTCTGTTCATGCCGTCCTACTTGAAGAAGGAGAAGACTTTGAAAATGGTTTATGATGGAACGGGGAACCTATCGAGTCACGTCAAAAAGGTTCACAAGGAAGTTCATGCCGCCATCAAACATCATAAAAAGCACTACAAATGGGGAGACATGGCACCCCAGCCTGCCGGTCCTACACGAGGAGTTCCTGCCGCTGCCGGAAGACCAACCCGAGCAGCTATGGCCGCCGCAGCTTCCGCCGTTGCTTCCCATGAATCCGTATCTACTCTTCTGGTACCGGTAGTACTCCGGCAAGCCGAAAGCCAAGATTGAAGAGCCCACCCGGGGAAATCAATGTTCTCAACTTCCTCAGCAGAGTTGGTTGACCGTTTGGCAGATGGTTTTCCCGAGTATGGAGCCGACGTGAAAAAGGAATTCAACAAGATCCGTCTACTGGCAATGATGCTGAACCCGTTCACCAGAGGAACGGTCCTTGACGAGGTAGAGACCTTGAGTGAGCACGTCGAGGAATATGCCAAGGACAAATACAAGCACGTGGCCACCGGTGTTCGGGATCTTGCCATGAAGGAGTTGAGGCAGGCGATTGAAACCTTGTGTGACCAAATGATGAGTGACGAAGAGCCTGTCCTGCGAGGCGGCGCCAGGCGGAAGAGGAGCCAGAAGTTCCGATTCACAAGCTATCCAAGCTCGAACAACGGCGAAGGAAGAAGCAGAGAACTGCTGAACGGTGAACCGTCAACCAGAGCAACCACAGGAAGGAGTGGACAAGGTGACTCAGGTTATAAAATCCTGGATGGACAGCAAGTTCGACATTGTGTCTGTACTGACAAAGCAGAAACAGAAACCTCTTACCAAAGATCAAGTCCGCAGCATCGGCACTAAGGACTTGGATTGGATCAAGAACATTGACTTTATTGCCAAGAACTTCGATGTTATGGAATGGTGGGAAACTGTTGGAAAGAGAGACCACCCCGTTCTGTATCCTCTTGCTTGCATCGTCTTGTCATTGCCCGACAGTAATGGGGATCAAGAGAGAACCTTCAGTGGAGCTACATGGATGAACGATAGGCTAAAGGCAAACCAGGGCGACTTCACATTTCAAATGAAGGTTCTCACGTACAAGAATCGTCACTTCCTGCGCAACACAGGCACCTCGTGGCGGTTGCAAGGTTGCTGGAAGCCAAGAACAGGACGAAGAGACTCTTCAGAGAACAGGTGAAATCCCTCAACAAGCCACGCAAAGAAGGAGAACCAGATCTGACAGAAGAGGATATCACAATGGAGAATGCTGGAGGAGCTGGAGTACTACTCCAAAGAGGAAGAGGAGCAGATTCGTGCTGCCAATGCTGCAAAATCCTAAGGTATGTCTAGGAAACAGGATGGATTGACATGGGGCGAAGCAAACAACACAAAAGTCTTGCGCTGCATGTTCAGACCTCAAGGTAACCACTTGCAATTGGTTACTAACCAGTGGTTACTGGTTACTTACCTATAAAATAACCAAAAGTTTTGGTTACCCAACCAGTAACCGGTAACCAGTACCCTAGAACTTTTGGTTACCCAACCAGTAACCGGTAACCAGTACCCTAGAACTTTTGTTACTCAACTAACCAGTTCAACCAGTAACCAGTAACCAGTACCTACCTAACCAATTGGTTAGCGATCCCTGGTCATGTCTGCGATCCTCGATCTGCAGCAATCGCATGCATGCAAGAGTGATTGCTTTAGGACCCCAAAGCCACCTTTTTTGTTGTTGTCAACAATAAAGGACACCGGAGGTGTAATAGATATACCGGCGAGCTGAATTAAAAGATGGGCCGGCATAAGTAATATTGTTGAAGTTTGGCTGAAGGTAGTGTCATTAGATTTTCCATCTGAGAAAGTGGTGGTAGCTGACGGAGTTTAGAGGTGTGAACATGAGATGTTAGATTTTTCCGTCTGAAAAGTGGCGTGTAGCTTACGGGAGTTTAGAGGTGTGCAACCTGAGACGTTAGATTTTTCCGTCTGAGAAAGAGGTGGTAGCTTACGGGAGTTTAGAGGGTGCAACGTGAGACGCTAGATTTTCCCGTCTGAGAAACGGGCGTGGTAGCTTACGGGAGTTAGAGGTAAACGCTAACCCTAAGGATAAAAAACCAACCAAAACCAACCAAACCACCACCACAAAAAGGACACCGGAGGTGTAATAGATATACCGGGCGAGCTGAATTTTTAAAAAAATGGGCCGGCATAGTAATATTGTTGAAGTTTGGTTGAAGGTAGTGTCATTAGATTTTTGCGTCTGAGTAAGTGGCGTGGTAGCTTAGGAGTTTAGAGGTGTGCAACTGAGACGTTAATTTTTCCGTCTGAGAAAGTGGCGTGGTAGCTTAGGGGAGTATAAGGTGTGCAACCTGAGACGTTAGATTTTTCCTCTGAGAAAGAGGGTGGTAGCTTACGGGAGTTTAGAGGGGGCACGTGAGACGCTAAGATTTTTCCGTCTGAGAAACTGGCGTGGTAGCCTAGGGGAGTTGCCCTCAACTACCAGCTAGCAAGCTGAGGGCCTTTTGAAGTTTATCTTGTGTTGTGTGTGTGTGTGTGTGTGTTGTGGTGTGTCGCGTACATATGGTGCAGTTTCCCTTTGCAAGGTTAAGGCTACCAGGTACCACCGCGTACATATGGTGCGATTTCCCTTGCAAGGTTAAGGCTACCATGTACCGGCACGTACATATGGTACGATTTCCCTTGCAAGGTTAAGGCTACCAGGTACCACCGCGTACATATGGTGCGATTTCCCTTGCAAGGTTAAGGCTACCATGTACCGGCACGTACATATGGTACGATTTCCCTTGCAAGGTTAAGGCTACCAGGTACCGTGCTCTTCCAAAACCCTTCCTTGCTTCCTTGGCCTTTAGAAAAATGCAAGTTGAGGGCACTAGCCTCCGGCTGACTGTCCTTTAGAGGTAAAACGCTAACCCTAAGGATAAAAAACCAACCAAACCAACCAAACGACCACCACAATAAATGGGGTCAGAGATCACCGGGATCTGCCCGGTATATTAAACGGGGTCAGAGATCACCGGGGTCTGCCCGGTATATAAGCTGAGCTTTAGAACACTCCTACTGTACGATCTGAAAGACTGGAGCCCGGGGACAGGATCAAAGATCCAAAAAAGGGCGTTTTCTACGCCTGCCCGCATTATCGCAGAGTTCAGGGCTCTGACATGATGACACACTTTAGTGTGTCAACTCATCCACTTGCTTCTGCTGCAAGAAGTGTTGCACCTGTTGTTAAGGTTCTCAGAGAATGTTTTGAAATGGATGTTGAGGCCTGCAGCTTTCTTCAGGGCGCGCACCAAGAACCTCTTCTGAAGCAAGTACATGATGTGGGCTGGGGAGAATGAAGATACATCTCATATGAGAACCAGGGCCAACTACCCATACCACATTATCCTGAATTGCGCCCATAACACCTTTGCCATCCGCCTGAAATCAACAATGCTGATAAGAAGAAGTTTTTCCTACCTGTCGCACAAAGCATGGCCTTCAACAAGCTGATGACAATGGACTACCATCATCTCTTAATTAAAGAACAAGCATGATTTCACATTGCGACTGGTGGCAGACCCCACTGTGTATCATATGCTTGATGAGCTAGTCCCATTCACCACGATGACAAAAACTTCTATGGAGGAATTCTATCAGATAATGGGATTGCTTGGGAAGGCAACTGCCTGTGGGAAACTTGGGACCTTCCCCACACATCGCAAAAGAAGATCCAGTGGTTGTTTCCTCAGAAGTTAATCCCAGCACATGCCGCACAGGCAGGCATCTCCCCAAGGGGCCATATGGGTGGTAGTGGATTGATTTGTCCCAAGACACTAAACAACCGCCAGAATGATCCATCGATAAAAGGGGAGTAATCTTCAGGATTCTCGCAGTTGCAAACTTTATAGCCATCCTTTCCCAACCCCAACTCTACCACTCTGTTTTCAAAGAACTCGATATCGTCTTTGACAAAGAGGGTTAGGGGATCTACATATGCTCCTGGCTCTTGACATTTGACCTGCCCGTTGCTGTCCACTTGCGGCACGATCGATGTATGGGCACAATGGGCCGCGGGATTGAAACCCACAAATGTAGCATGGAGATTCTTACAACCTCGTGAGTTGCCACTAAGATTTGCGTTTGCACCTACGTTTTCGATGCGTTGCATTTGATCGACACAGTCGCTAACGGAAGTGAATCGATTCAATGCAAACGTTTCTGGACATGTGGATTCGATTGTGGTACAGGTCCACTCACTGGTTTTGTGTCCATTCAAACTCTCTCCAAAAATAAAAGTCATGTATTCTTCAGAGAAGTATACATTGGCTCGTCGAATGCGAATGCCGGTTAGACCAACCGGTCGGAGGTAGATTTTGAACAGTGCGCTCCCTCCATGGACAAATTGATTGGCGGATATATCGTTGGTTGCAAATGAGATGCTGGATACAACAAGGAAGGTGCATTCTCCTTCTTGCGCATCGTCGTCGCTGTCCTTGAGGGAAATGGTCGTGTCCAAAGTCAACCCGACCTCCCAGTGGGGCATGGAATCAACGTCGAAGAATCGAGCATACTCTTCAATAGCATCGACTGCAATGAAGCAGAGTTATGCCAAGCGGAGAGGAAACCAACAATGCAATGAGATGACAGCTTAACTCGCAAAGCAGGGACACTGGTAGCACCAACCCACAAGCAGTGCTAACTTACGTCCTACATAAGAACCAGCCTGAGCCAATTGCATTACGCTGTCATCACTAAACCAGTCAGAGTACCGATCAAAGTTGCCTATTTCGAATCCAGAGAACAGCAAGGCACTCCAGCAAGTAACAAAGGATCCTTCACAAACACAAGATGAAGCTATCAATAGTAGACTTATCGGGAGCACGAATGGCAATCCTGTCATTCTCATCGTGAGATTGCTTCTCTGATGTCTCGTGCTGTCCTCTCGATGGTATCTGCAATACTAGTACAATGCGGGTCGAGAATGGCGAAAGCCTAGTCGAGAATGGCGAAAGCCTAGTCGAGGTGGCGTTGAGCCCTCCTGAAAGGTTGTAAGAAATGTTTATGGTACTCGTACCCGTTAGCGACCAGACGCGTAGAATATATCAACTCCCACCACCGAGAGTAAAATCAACGCACTCCCCCGGAGGTATCAGCGCTGGAGGTGCGCCATGCGCCCAAGAACGAACCATGTACCGCGGTAGTACCGGCATTAGTACTAGTACCAAAAGCCATCAGTTGGTGGCAGCCAGCAATCGGTGGCGATAAAGGAGTCAGGCGCAAAAGGCGACCATGACGGGTTTCCATCGGCGGCACAGACGGGCCAGGCCGAGGAGAAGCCATGCAGTTGGTGGCGGAAATACAATTGGTGGCAACAAACGGGCCAGGCCAATCAGTCATCGTGAAAAGCACACGAAAAGACCGGTCGATCGATGGATCGATCGATCGGCAACAACAAAGCAGCACCGACAGCCATAGTAGGAGGTAGCGGTAGCAGTACTAGTAGCTGTAGCTAGTAGCCGTAGCTAGTATCCGTTCGAAAAGAAGGGGGGGGGGGGAAGACACCATTGTCCTCTTCCTTTGGTGGCTGCTACCAGGTAACTAGCTAGAACTATCTGCAGTGGCAGCCAGTCTAATTGGAGTATGTGTGCTACCACATTGCTCCGCTTGAGTCATGGCTGTAGAAATCTCGATTCGATTCGATTCATCAGAAAGATTTTTAAAAACACAGATTGGTTTCGTTCGACGAATCATTCGAATCGAATCAAATCGAATGATATCGAGCCGAATGATTGTATCATTCGGCTCGACTCGACTCGCTCGATGTCTCGGATCCATCCCTCCAATAAGGGCATGCAGCCAAGCCCTCCCCATGGCCAATCCCCGACAGGTGTTGCCTGCATGAGGATCCCAAAGCCACCACTTCCGTTGGCAACAAAGGCCGAGCTAACACTCCTACTGAACCAGTACCTGGCTCATGAGAATCCTGACAGTGGGCGATGGTGACTTGACGCTTTCCCTGGCACTTGCGCGGTGCTATGGTTCCCAAATCAAGTTGACGGCGACAACCCTCTGTTCGAGCTACCAGGAGCTTTGCGATACCTACAGCAACAGTGCCGATGTGATTCAGGAATTGACTCGACAGCGGCAAGCCACGGTTCTCTATGGTGTGGATGCCACCAAGTTGTCACAGAATCCAGAATTGGTAGCGGCGTCTGTGTTTGACTTGATTGTCTTTCATCACCCGCATTTGGGCTTGATGACCAGTAATGATTCTGCTTCGGATGAACAGTTCCAAGCGCAACGACATTTTGTGCTATTGGCTCATTACTTGGCATCGGCCAAGGCGTTGCTGCTGCTGCAGTGCCGAGAACATGTGCCTGCCACTACTGTCAACCACGACAACCACTATAACCCCATGATCCATTTGTGTATTACCCACCATCAAGCACAGACATGGGAAATGAAACGAGCGGCACAACGCAACGGTCTCCGACTGGTCCAAACAGCCAAGACGAATGCACCCTTTCACGCCATTATCAATCCACTATTTTACACGACAACCACAAAGTTGACGAATCTTCCCAAAGAACCCGGCTTTGCAGCCCCCCGACGGTATCGCAATGGCAAGCTGGGCAGTCATCATTATTTGGCGGGATATGGATACATGCATCGACGGACTCATGGGGAGAAGCATGCGGGAAAGGCGGATATGAATGTAGAAGGATCCAAGCACTACTTTTTTGTCGCAAACGACGATGACAACCAACCACAAAATGATACAGGCAAAGCGGAATCAGGAGAAAGTAGCATCTTTTCTTGTGACATTTGTGGCTTGACCTGTGAATCCAAAGATGCTCTGAACAACCATTTGGAGGCACCTGCCTTGCCCGATCCACCTGCCATGGATATCAATGAGAAGAAAAGGCCACCACCAACGACAGAACATGGTTCCAACAATAATTTTGGCGCACGAGATACAACCGCAACAGTTTCAAACAATGAAGATCAAATTGTAGCAGACAGCAACAACAGCTGGCTCGTCACTAAAGAACACAGTGGCAAACGATTGCGACGCTTCCTGCAGCATGTTGCATTCCCCAAGCGGGCCCGAAAGAAATGCGACAAACTCGTCACCGAAGGGCAAATTTTGGTCAACGGAAGTGTGGCAAAGGATACCAGCCGCATTCTGACTAGTGGCGACGTTGTCTCGACGAATGAAAAAGACGTGACTTTCAAGCTGCAGGCCATTCATGCCTCGCTACAACCAGACTTGCCCATGCTGGCGGCATGGGATGGACCCAAACACAGCAATCCAGGAAGTAGTGATGATGGTCGCTCGTGCAACACTAATACGAACGCTCTGGTGGTAGTAGTGAACAAGCCGGTGGGGATGCGAACCAAGGGAATCTACGAATCGGCTAGAACAATAGAACAGATTGTATCGGATCAACTCGAGGCCAGATACCACAGTTTGTCGAGTGTGGACACTGGCATTGGTGGTCTTTGTGTGCTACAACGACAACCAGTCGGCGGGAAGAAGAAGATTGACAACCAGGACTTTGTAGAGCTAGACAACATCCGTCTGGAGAGCAAGTTTACGGCGCTGGTTCATGGTCATGTCCCAAGCGAGTGGGATGATCCCGGCATCCAAGTGGCCGTACCCATTCGAAGCATTCGCAAGTGGGGACAGCAGAGGGAGGAGCTCCAAGATGATGAGTCCGATCCGGCAAGTACAATGATTGAGGAAGACAATGATGATGACGAAGACCAAGGAGTGGACGACGATAACACTGAATGGGCCATGAAGATTGTGTGTACCGAAAGAACATTAACACGAGGTCGATCCCAAGATGACGAGCCCGCACCTGCATTGTGCACGCTGCAAATCTCGACGACCTGCCAAGCCTCGGGCCTTTGCCGTGCCATTATTCTCTACCTTCGAAAACAACGATATCCCGTGGTGGGAGATCGATTGTGCCAACGGGAGCTGGGTCAACTGCCCCGGTCGATGCGAAACCGCATCAAGAAGAAGTTGCTGATGGGATGTTTTGGTGTTCAACTGAGTGCTACTGTTAGAAGTAGTAGTATTGACAAGAAAATAGGGGAGCCAACATCCACCAATGTCTCTGTTGTTGTTGAAGATGATAAAACAAGGTCGTCTGTTGTGGATTGTCAAGTCGATATTCCCGAGAGATATAGTGCCAATTTTTGGCAAAGTCATTGGGAGAATGCGACAACCCTTGATCCAAACGCAAGCACTAGCTAGTGGCTAGAGAATAATAATAATGATGATGAGATCTCTGCCACTTGCTGATGAATGCCTTGTTTCTTCCCAATGTATTTTGTACTGTACTGTGAATACCATTCTCCTCATCTATTTTTCTCCGGCTTGCTTCCTTAACTTTTCGATTTGTCGTTTGAGTTCAGCATTTTCCTTCTGCAGTCCTTCAACGTCGACATTGGTAGGAGCTCCCATGTACTGCTTGATGTATCCAATCGCATTTCCTGGACGCTCGGGTTCTTCGTACAAGCCTATTTTATTTTAGAATTGAAAAAAGTCACCGGTGAGGCAAATTTGAAGCAATGCTAGCTAGTGTTGTTGACTTAGACAGCCCTTACCCACTAGCACCTTGGTCAACGCATCGAGCACACCAGTTTTTTCCAGGTATCTTCGGAATTCCTCCTTCTTGGAATAGTCAGTATTGTTGTTGTTATTGTTGTTGTTGTTGTTACCTCCGCCGCTGTTGTTCTTCACCCACAGCACCACCAAGAGAGCGTGTTAGTAATAGCACATAGCACATTGGTGAGGCACTAAAATCTATACAATTTGGCCCTACTCTGGCTTCCCTCTTGCTAGCTACACTCACCGAGTTATTATAAGTTGTCATGGTGTCAACGTTTTCAATACGATTAGATGGGGAGAGTAGATAGTACTGCTACTCGACAAAATCAACGACGATTTGATTTGTGGTGAGGCGGTGCATTTCGGCGCCATGGTGTACACTGTAAAAACAAAAAGAAAAAGTCGTACAAATAGGGTTAGAGATGTTTTACATTCTCTGACGTCACACTCAAGAGCACCATCGTAAGAGCAAAACAATTGCACCCCGATGCGACGACGCTCTCGATTGTTGTGGTTCACACGTTGTTGCTGCTGTTTACTTCTCATCCATAACACCGCCACCATGTCTATACTCGAAAAGGTCTTGTCTCCCAGTTGGTACGCCAACTCTGTGGCCAACTCAAGGGTTGCCATGTACAACTACTATCATCCCTTGATGAAGGCTGGAAGGTACGATTTCAGTTTTGGATTTTCATCGGCATCCCGTAGGATCCTACGTACGCATACGTAGGCATTCATTTGGATTGGCATTTGAATTCTGGACTTCTCACGTCGATGTATGTTGCCTTTGTTGTTGTCCTTCTGATGCAGCTCCAAACCCTTCTGGCACTTGATGCTCTTCACCTCGGTTGCCATGTATTCCACATCCTACATGGCTCGGGACTGTAAGTAGTTCTATTGTGATACTACCATTGATTGTGGACCTCTCGCCTGTTCTGATTTCTAATTTGCACCCCTTTGACCGTAATAATAACTGCTACTACAGACCAGCGCATCAAGCAGAAGTTGATCAACCAAGAAAAGGCTGTCCACGAGTACAACGAAAAACACGGAATCGTGGAAGAGCATTAGGTCCAAACGATCGGCACGGGTTCAGTTCCAGAATGCTGTGACGGAAATATCGATTGTTCTTACTACTCTCTTTCTAATACCTCACATTCATCCTTTTGTGAAGGCGAGGGTATTAGCAGAGAGTACCAGATTAAAACCTCCTATTTAATAACATGATTTCTCAAAGTATCCTGAGAGGCAAGCAAATTCCATCTATCTCTTAGTCGCTACTGGTACCAAGGGGGGAAATGTACTCCACAGCGAACCCAAGCTATCTAGCTAGACTAGGTCACGATCGGAACCAAGTTAGTGGTTAACATCTGGCCTATCTGCTGGAGTAGATTCTAATAGGTCATTACTTTAAGTCATTCGCTCTACAAGCTTGATCCCTCACAAAATTGGGGGGAAATTCTATGGACGAACAAAGCATGTATCCGGATACCATGATACCTTATGCCAGTTCCTTGTCAGGAAAAGTAGCCCTCTTGTGATCATGGGGGGTTCCCAGCACCAGACTCGCAGAAATACGGGTACCCTTGTCGACAATCTCTCACTCGCCTGCTTGCAGCCACTTCTTGGTGATCTTGGTCACACCTTCAGGAGCAGCACGGACGTGACCAAAGAATGTTGGCTTTCATGGGAGTATCAGCATTGCTCAGATCGGCACGCCAATGACGATAGTAGTTCATTTCGGTCGACAAGGAATCAATGGCACGATACCCCGCCTGACGGACCGGAGCTTCTCGGTATACCGCGGCTCTGTTGGCACCGAGAAAAGGCTTGGTCATCCAAGGAGCCTTGTATCGCCAAGGGACAAAGGAGAGCTCTGCACCGATATCATGCAAAGATAGTCGCTCATTCCTTGGCCAACCCCGGGTCAGTTCCTCTCCACCAAGTCCATTTAAGCGTATTCTTTATGCTTGGGAATGTCTTTTACCCGCATCACGGACCGGAACAACTTGACTTGCCTCGTACGCGTCTCCCAGGGCTCGAACGGCTCGGTTGACCACGGCAGCATCGGAGGAAGGGAAGGCACGTGCAGCTCAAAGCCCAACTCGCTGACAAAGGTCAAAACACCTTCCAATACGATATGTTGTCACGTCGAGAAGGCTTGATCATCCAAGGAGCCTTGTGTCGCCTTGTGTCGCCTAGGGACAAAGGAGAGCTCTGCACCGCTACCATGTACAGATAGTCGCTCATTCCTTGGCCAACCCCAGGTCAGTTCCTGCTCACGTTGAAGCAACTCGTCGTACAGAGCAGAGCGGTCTTGCGGGCGCCACGTTCTGCCAATGGTTCATCGTAGGGAAAGACATTGGCATTGTTCTTGGCGTGGGATTCATGAGTGCGATTTCGAACCCAGACGTCATCAACAATACAGTCTCGATGAAGGCGACTGCAATCAAAACTGAAGGCTGGGAGATCCTTCCGCAATCCAAGTTGCCACTTCTCGCCCCATACCACTTCCCAACATCATGTCCATGGAGGTGGAGCCACATGCATGGAACAGACCACGCATATTGGGCTGGGGACCCACCAAGGGTTTGTGATCGGGGGTGAAAGCAACGCCACAGTACTGGCAATTCCGGCTGTTTCAAGGAAACAAAAACAATCGTTGCAAATGGCATTGCCGGTATACGGGTGTAGTTTACCGTTCTGCTGCCTTGTGCAGTCACGAATCGAGTCAGTCGATCCCAACCCATTCATGAATGCATGGGATTCAATGCGAACATGCGAACCGAAGCTTCCCTCCCACTTCCGAGACCTCCTCCAACATCCTTGTCCAGGAGGGCCTCTCGTGACGTGGCTTTTTGGCGATCCCAACCGATTACCAGTCGCGCGAGTGCAGTCGCGACCGCAGTCGCGCGCAGTCGCGCACAGTCGCGATCAGTCGCGTCTAAAGTCGCATATAGACGCGTGGAGTCGCGTGGAGTCGCGACACATGTTGTATATATTAATATTAATAATACTAGTAATTAATGAAGGAGTCGCGAGGAGTCGCGTGGAGTCGTTTGGAGTTGCAAGGACTCGTTATAGAACCCGCGTAGAGTCGCGCGCCTTTAAACGGCTAGTCGCGACTCCTCGCGACTCGCCAAACTTTGGAGTGTATAGTGACGTCATCATGGTGTCACCGGAGGCCCTCCAGATCGCATCCATCACCTTCCAGCTTCCAAAAGCCATAACTCAGCTGCTATTCATCTGTCTACTATTAGTCTATCCAACTCAATCTTACTATTACAATAACAAGCAAAATGACACTCACCGCCACAACCATTCTAAGTAGACCGTTCCTCACCAGGATACTTCGACCAGTGGCTCAGAGGAGAACGCAACGTCCACTATTATATGCGAGCCAGCGCCAGTTTTCTTCCTTGGCCTCCGATGACTCGTCGTCGGCGGAAGAGGAAGTGGATGCCGTTTGGTCAAAAATGGATGCGAAAAGTCGCCGTCTGGCCAAACTGTTGCTGGACTCGGATGATCCGCACGATATGGCTTCTGAAGATGCACCAGATGAAGCAACAAGACGACTACGAGAAAACCATATTTTCAATCGACGTCGGGGGCTTTCTCAGGCCATTACCCTGATCGAGAGTTCTCATGCCGACCACCAAAAGCAATCCAATCTTCTCTTGACTTATTTACTCGGACACGAGAATAATCACAACAGAAAAGATCGATCTTTCCGTCTTGGTATCGCCGGGAGTCCTGGTGCTGGTAAGTGACTATTTATCCCATTGTTGCGCATGGATTGAGCAGGACCATGAGTGTCCTCGTATCACGGCAATATGAAACGATGACTCATTTCTTTCTTCTTAATCTTTAGGGAAATCTACATTTGTGGAAGCGTTTGGAAAACACCTTTTGAATTTGCCCAAAGACGACAACCCAGATGCCGACAGCCATGAGCAGTGCAATAAGGTAGCCGTGGTTTGCGTAGATCCTTCTTCAGCAGTTACCGGTGGATCCATATTGGGTGACAAGACTCGCATGATGGAGCTTTCTCGGCACGAAAGGGTAAAGTCAAACATCAGTTGCTCTCTTCTTTTGTGTCCTGTTGTGCCAAAATTTGTTCTTACTCATTTCTTGGTGTGCCGTGCGATCCAGGCTTATGTCAGGCCATCACCCACCAGGAACGTCCTTGGTGGGCTTTCAGCCTATACAGAAGATGTGGTATCTCTTTGCCAGGTGGCTGGTTATGATTTTGTCATGTTGGAAACGGTAGGACTAGGTCAATCCGAAATTGAAGTCAAAGAGAGCGTCGATATGCTGATTCTGATGGTGCCACCAGGAGGCGGAGACGATCTGCAAGGTTCGTGCAAAAAGAGAGGGTTCAGTTGGGAACGGAAATTTGCAGGGCACACACTCAACCTTTTGCTTCCTTTCTGTATTCGAAAGGCATCAAGAAAGGAATTGTCGAGGTGTGCGATATGATTGTTGTGACCAAGGCTGACGGAAATTTTCTCGTGGCAGCAAAGCATACTGCCGCCGACTACCGAGGAGCCCTGCGCATGATGGGGCCCAGGCGCGCTGGTCTGGGCAGTACTTTGGAGGGGTGGGAAACCCCACCCGTTCTGTTGGCCAGTTCCTACGATAATACTGGCATGGATGACGTGTGGGGTGAGATCTGCCGTTTCCGAAACTTGATGATGGAGTCTGGCAAACTTCAAGAAAAGAGGCAGAAGCAAACCAAGTATTGGATGTGGAAGAATCTGCAGAATCTCATCCTGGAGCAAACCAGGACGGATCATGTGCTGAGACAAAAGGCCGAAACACTGGAGCGCGATCTCCGAGAGGGCAAGACAACACCTCGTGTTGCTGCCACAGAGCTGTTGGATAGCCTAGTTCGGACCTAACAATTGACAAGCAATTCCAAATAGACTACAGATATAAGTTCGTTTTATTCAGTGTTTCTCCTCAAAAATGATAGCTGCCATTGCTACGTTAGTCTATCAGTGGTTCCTAGTCTTGGGATAGCCGGGGTTGTTGTTGTTGTTATGATTCGATTCCTGGTGCTGTTAGGAAATAATACAGGTTGATTTGACGGAGTCCACCATATTGGCATTGGCATTTCTTTGTTGGTCTGCCGCTTGTCGCCCCCATTCTGATTCTTGCATTTTTTGGGCCATTCGAATATCTTGCTGTTCGATCTGAGCCTGCATCTGCATTGCCAAGATGCGGTCTCGGTCTTCTTGCGTGGTAGTATGATCCTTGACCTCTTTGATTCCGTCGTCCATCCCATTGTACGCCAGCAAGCTCGATTCCAGGGCCGCCGCCATCAATTTCCCCTCTTGTTCGTCGAGAGTGCCCTTTTTTCCAGCCTTCTTGTCACCTCCGCCACTCATCTGCAGTGCCAACTGGTAGTCTGCTTCGGATTGTCCACGTTGTGCCAACAACTGCTCGGGATCCAAATTGCAAGCCGCATCACGTTGACCCGCGGCGCTCAACTCGGCCTGTGGTGCAGGTCTAGAAAATCCTGCGTCTACATATTCGGTATCGCCATCAATGACATCCAATTTTTCCCAGACCACATTGGGGACGTTGGCGTATCCTAGATCCGTCACCAATAGGTAGAGCAACCCTTCGTGTTTGGTGATGGTGGAAAAGTGGTTGTTTCGGAAAAAGACGCAGAGTTCATTTTCGTCCAGTTTATCATAGAGTACGGCCAATCCATACTGTGTGAGTTGATGAGCCGTGTCTTCGAGAAAGTTGTTGATGAGTTCTCCTACAGTGGCCAGTTTCGAGAGTTCTTCTTGCTTTTCTTGAAAATCGGCGCGGAGTTGTCCGACGGATTGTCGTTTTCCTTTGGTGATGGTTAGTCCATCCGTTTGTTGTGGTTGTTGCTCTGGTTGTTGTTGATCAGCATCTTCTGCCGGAGGCGTACCCACGTGAATCCATACATTGTCACTGCAGTTTTCCAATTTCTTGAGTTGTTCTTCTAGTTTGTGCAATTCTGTGGATGCCTCATTTCCCTGTACGACCGACTCAATCAATTCATTGTAGGTTTTGCACCCCACGAGTTCACACAACTGTTCCGACTGAGGATCCAACAACCAGCCATGTACCATTTTAACACTCAACAGATCAAAGGTGGTCAATTCCTTGGTGAATTCCATGCCCGTGGGTCCATTGGTGAACTTGGGATTGACGTCCATTCCGTACTGCAGTTTGGGCAATATATTGAGTACGTCATGAAAATGCTGCTCCGAGTTGCTTTCGTGCAGATCGTTCGGTTTATTGTAGTTGTAATTCATCGCCTTTTCTGCCAGCATATTGACCACTTCTTCCAGACTCGCACATCCGTTTCGGATGCACACCGACGGAAGACTAATGGCGCCTCGCAGTAAAAGAGCATTGGCCGCGGCTAGTAGAGGACATGGACCATTCTCATTCTGAAGCAGAATCCTGCGATCCTTCTTCTGTCATCCATTTGAAAAAGCAAGGACAAGGCAAGACATGAGATTAGATAGATAAAGTCAGGTCCAAGAACCTGAGAGATTCGACCGACTGAGTCACTCAGCAGGGCATTATCCATGGTATACGCCAAATTCTGAAAGATCCAACGCATGCTACCCATGCTACCCATTGTCGGCAGCTAACCATAGTCGATGTACGCATAGGGCCAGATAGAGGAACATACCTGATATCTAACATTCTTCAGTCTATATGCCATCGTTTCTCTCTCTCTCTCTTCTTTATAAGGGTTCTAGTTGAGGAATCGCGCTTGGGAATGCCAACACCTCGGCTGTCGGTTGCGTTGTTCTGTTGCGGTGCTGGCTCACCCGGTCGATCTCGATCTTTCGGAAGCTTGGCAATTGGATCGTGCATGGCCAATCCCACACTTAACGGCTAGAAAACCAGCGCGTTCACGGCACAAGGATAAACGATGTGGCTTCCCTTCCTGGTCACACCAATCCTATTGCTAGTTAGAGCATTGATAGCTGTCATTCCTTACTCTATTGCACCATTTCGGGCCTCATGCAATATAGCGAATCCCAGAATGACTGGACTTACTGTTTTATCCATCTTTTTCCAAGTGTCAGCTACCGGTACCATGCGTTGCCTAGCTAGCCTTGGCTCGTCGCTTCTACCCCTTTCCTTGTGTACGGTACCTCGTGCGAGCAGGAAATTGTGTGTCACGCCTATCATGATAGCAACATGTCGCTCACATCGTATCGTCTTCCCTGCACGTCTTTCTCTAGCGTTGTCGGCAGTAGAGGAAGTAGTACTGTGGTTCACACGGCTTGTATACCCGATGGTCCCTTCGTTCCTTGTAGCCTGGATTGTTGCCTCAGCAATATCTCGTCATTGCAGCCTCATCTACCGTATTACTATCAAGAGTGCTCAGCCATCCTCCTTGGAGAGGTCTCCATTGATCGACTGCATCAATTGAACAGCTGGCGCAACCTTCTTGGTCAATGTGCGCCTATCATACGATGACCGCTGCATCTGGATGCTGTGACCCATATACAAGGCCAGCGCCTCCAGCTCTTTCTCACTGGCATTCGATTCTCGGACATGGGTCACCAACATGTCACGCAAGAGGTGTGGATTGGTACGCTTTCCAGCCTTATCCCAACAGCATCGACTGACAACCTGATAGACAGAATTCTGTGTCAGTGGTTTCCCGGTTCGACTCTGCGCGAAGAGCGTGTCCGAAACGGGAGACAGGTGAGGACGCCAATGCTCCAGAAAGCCATCCACCCAAGGTGTCAAGTGTTCTGCCAATTGTAGAGGCGGTCGTTCTCCGTACGCTTTGCCCGTCTTGTAGTCTTCGGCTGCATGTCGGATACACCAGCAACCGGTGGTGTCATCCTTTTGAAAGTTCCTTCCAATCTCCAACTCTCGCAACGTGCGCTGACGGTCGGGCACAGACGCAAAGATGGCCAAGATGAGATACTTTTGAAAGAGTACCGCAATCTTCTTTTTGGCTCCTATGGTGGTGGTACTTTTGCTTCCTTGGTGATATTCCTCAAGCATGCCTGAGAGCTCGGTGAGCAGTGCAGTTACAACATTCAAATACTCGGGCCAGGATAGCCACTTTTGCTTTTCGTCACTGGAACGAGGAGCCACCTTTTGTCGGTTGTTGGCATCGCGGTGCAACATGCGAATCTCTCGAATGAGGGGAATGTCATCAAATGACTTTTCGCCATAGGCAGGATCGGATTGACTCTCCTGGGAGAAACGAAACTTTAACAACTTGGTGAGGCCTCGCAGCACATTGGCTTCATAAGAGACCGAAATCTTTCTGGAGGATCGTAGCCAAAGAACGAAACTGAGAATGGGATCGGCAGAGCTCTTTTGCTTGTTGGGGAAAATCTTGTACAAGGAAAGCTTGCCATTGTCGACCTCTGTAAAGTTGTGGGTTGTCGCATACCATCCGAGGAACAACTTGGCATGCCGCAAGTACACAACTGCAGTCGCCGGACGGATGGTTGGTTCCTGCGACGAAGTGGCAGGTTTCGTCATGAAGGAGTAAAAGTCTTGCAATTCGGAGGCAATGGTGGGAAACCTGTTTTCATAGTCAGACGGCAGTCCATAGTCGTATTCATTGCCATCGTCAGATACCTTGGTCCTCCTTTCTTTTGCCCTTGCGTTGACGACCACGGATTTAAACATTGCTCTTGGCGCTGGTTCACTTGATTTTCCTTCCCTGTCTCCATTGATATATTTGCTTTCGTCAGACTTTTCCTTTGTGCTATTGATATTGTTCTTGCTACCATTGACTGGTCCAAGAAGTGCTGCTGAAAGTGATGTTTCCTTAGTTTTCACCTTGTTGGTAACACTGGATTCAGCTTCTTTGAGAGGGAGATCACTAGGTATACTCCTGGAAGCATCGCCCACTTTGACACTACTCCCACGAAGCTGGGCCATGACAACGGCCCGGACTTGATGAGCAATCAATGGGGGCAAACCAAAGTCTGATATGAGTATTGTCGAAAATGATTCTGGTCGCTGCTCAAAATCCTGTGCCATCAGCAGAAGGGTCTGTGCATTGGATTTCCTGTCTTCGAGCAACCCCACTTGAACGAGCTCTTCCAGAATAGTGTCACAAGAAGACTCGGGTATGCCCATGCCCTGCAGCAGTGATGAAAAGGTATCTTCTTCATTGTTGCTCCCATGATGTCCAGGCAAAGACAGCTGATGGCGATTCGCAACGCAAAGTGGTGTTGTCTGGTCCAACAAACATGCCTGAAGTTTGGTTTGGATTGGAATCAGAAAGAGGTATGCCAGGAAGCCCAAGGGTATCATGGCATTCTCTGTCTTCTACTCTTGACTTGCTTGTTGAAGTAATGTACATGTAAGTCAGTTCGTCAGTTCCCTCATTTTTTGGTGGCATTTCAAAGATACTAGTACCGTGCATCCGACATCGGCGATGGTGTGAAAGATCTGCGCAAGTGCGCGACCTGACCACGGCTCAAAGTGCCCCATCGGCCAAAGGTTCCGACGCTCTTGTTTTGTTTTTACCGAGCACCTTTATCTCCCTTCAAGCAAGCGTTGACCAGGCGCTTCGACTAGCTAGCCAGCAAGAAGGAAGAAAACCATGGCAACCAAAGGAAATAAGTCAAAGACCCCACGGTTCAAAGCCAGCAATCTTTACAGGTTACTTCCTGATGAAACCATCCAGGGCCTGAAAGAAGGCACGGTGGATGTGGACAGAGTTGCTAACGAGCTTGTCTACAAGCGACAGTCCAAAGCTTTTGGAGATGCAACACAACAAGCTCTCATTTGGCAGCGCTCGGCTGCTACGGGATTTGCCAAGATGGCTTTTGGAGTGAATAGTTCTGATAAAGTCCAAAACCATCAAGTTAGCATCGATATCGTAAGACTTGCAAGAGAGCTTTGGATTGCATTTGGCCATGAATTGGACAAAAGTCGGGTTAGCAGTATCCTAGCAAAATACGATTGTGTCGTAAGAGCATTCCAGCAGACACATGATTGTTTGCTTGAAAAATGGGCTCCCCGCATTCTCCAAATTACGGGACATCATCCCGCGCACAATTCACCTATGTACCAAACTACTTTTGATCATTTTTCATCTATGATGGCTCATTTTACTAATATACCCGAACATATGGAACAACAAGCAAACAACTTCTGTGCTGAAAAAATTTCGGCTATGGCTGCATGTCGTGGGGTTGCTATTGGGTTTGACCTCATACAGCTCAAATGCTGGGAATGTGGAGTTGACAACAAGGATGTTTTCAAATGTCAAGGCTGCGATGCTGCAAGGTACTGCGGGTTTGAGTGCCAAAAGAAGAGCTGGAAAGAAGGGCACAAATTGAGATGCAAAGTGCTCAAACTCCAGCATGCACTGTTTCAATGCAACAGCAAGGTCATAACCAGAGCCTTGAAAGAAGGCTCAATTGCACCATCATCCACCATTGCACCAAACCCATCCTTTGATTATCAAGCCATCTGTGAAGTGTTTCATGCTGTGGAGGAGTTCAGTTGTAATAAAGATGGATATTCATTAAACAGGATTACAGCAGGAGCATGCATGACCGAGGTTTACAAATGGATTCACGACCTGGAGGATGGTGGCAGCCACTTTGCGCTATCTGAACATGGTCAAGCAAACTCATCTGATTCCATCAACTCTGGTGCTACGGAAGAGCCCACTGAAGCTGAATTAGTGTATGTAGCTTACACTATCATGACCATGGCTGAGAGATGGTACAAGGAAGATACACTGCATCAGTTCAAAATGTTTCTAGGTGGCAATTTGATGTCAACCAAGCGTTTCCTTGAGATATACAAGACACACCGTGATCGGACATTTGAAGGCATTCCTGCCTTGTCATGTTGGGATGCCTACGCCAGTCTGCTGTTCCAAGAGCTCCTTTCAGAATACCACAAGTCGTAGCCCCATATTTGCATGTGAACTCGTTGCTGTTTGACATCTCATGTCATTCTTCGGATGCATGTACCACTACCATATTGAAGAAATTGTTGTTGTTGTGGCTCTGTTGTGACAGATCAAAGAGTGATCTACAAGTTGTCCGTGGATACAAAGCTTCTCATGTCTTGCGAAATTTGAGCTTAAGTCATATCTGCTTCAGTCGCTTGCTTCTTTGTTTTCATCATTCTGGTTGAGAGAGAAAAGAAAGAAGAGACAATGACGTGCTGCCCTTGTTGTTGCTACCAGCACCTTGATGCTGAAGCCGTTGGCCGTGGATGCCCGTGCCAACTGTGAGGATGGATGCTTGTAGCTATGGCAGCCCAATTTGCGTGGAAACCCATGATGTGTATGTGCACTCCTCACTGAACGGGACGCTACTTCCTTGATGAATCATCTGCTGTCATGCATCCATTACTGCCATCTGCCATCGTGATTGTTCTGTTGAGTGACAATAAAAATGGGAAGACATCAAACTGATCATTTTGGATTGGCATGCCACCACGACGCCAATGAGGATATACATATGATGATGGTCAGCCTCCCAACCAACGCTATACCGGTAGCAAGTTCCTTCTGGTCAAGCATGGCGTCAAATCCACTCAGTGCTGAGTTCCACAATTGCCATTGCTGGTACTCTACTGTACTAGCTAGCAACCCGGTCTGGTCGTCAATCCTTGAAAAGCAGAACGGCCATGCTACTAGCTAGCCAGCCAGGACGCAGCTAGGAGGTAGCTAGTGCTTCTGTGACAGCCATTCCTCTTGGTTAGACCACCTACTCTGACAGTTCTTTTACCACCTGAGAGTTGTTATTTTACCACCGCACATCTATGCATACTAGTACTGGTACTACATGGTGTGGCTGTAGCTTCCGGAACAATTTGGAGATTTGATTCCTTTTTACACGCTAACCGGCTTATTCAAGATTTGAAGCCTTGTGCCGTGCAAAGATCGAGACATCGAGACACCCACCACCCATTTTTTTTGACAACCAACAAGAAGATCGAGGCTACCGGTATCATCGGAGCTCGGCAACGACCTTCTCGATGATATTCCATTCTTTTAGACTCATCCCACGCAACTGCTGTCTTATCTATCTAGCTTTCCTATCCATCTAGCTAGCACAAACTCAATCTAGCTAGCTACATAGATTAGCTAGTATGGGCAAGAACAAGAAGAAAGACCCGGGCAAAAAGGCGGCTCTGCAAGCCAAGAAGGATGCCAAAGCGGACAAAGCTGCGAGAAAACGTGCCAAAAAGGATTCCAACAAGGCATCGGATGAGGCTCAAGACAATGATGATAACCAGCAACAATCCTTGGATGATTTATTGCAAGTTTATCGGAAACGAGATATCGAAGGCAGCAAACCCATCGTGGAAACTTTGGAGGGCTTTCCTCCTCCCCGTGGCAATTTTTCCATGACGGTGGTAGAAGACCAAAAGGGCAAGCAGCAAGTGTACGTTTTCGGTGGCGAGTATTTTGACGGCGTCGAAAACATCGTGGTGGATCATTTGCTTCGATGGACGTACACTTCCAAAAACAACAAGGAAGATCACGAGTGGAAGCAAATCGTCATGCCATCGGCCGCCCCGTCGCCTCCTGCTCGCTGTGCCCATTCCACAGTCTATTACAACGGAGGTCTGTACGTGTTCGGAGGAGAACTGGCATCGCCGGATCATTATCATCACTACAAGGATCTGTGGCGTTATGATGTCAAACAACAATCGTGGACCGAATTGAATTGCAAGACAGGCAGTGTTCCGTCCGCCCGCAGTGGACATGCAGCGATTGTGTGGAAACATTACATGGTCGTATTTGGTGGATTCTATGAAGCCATGAAAGATACACCCAGATGGTTCAATGATGTGTATGTATTCGACCTCAAAACACAACAATGGATGGATGTTCCATACTCAAAACTAGGAAATAGACCGGAACCTCGCAGTGCTTGCAACATTGCCGTTGTCAGTGACAATGACGTCGTGGTACAAGGAGGATTTTCAAAGCTGACGGCAGCATCTGCAGGAAAGGAAACCAAGGTTCATACCGATGCTTGGTTGTTGCATCTCAAGCCCATTCTACAAGGGAAACCACCTACGTGGGAGAAACTACTCAGCAGTAGCACTGTATCATCTGCTGCTGAAACGCTCCTGATTGCGAACAACAATACACCACAAAAGAATCCCAATGGACGATGCGCAGCGGCATCAGCCTCCTACAAGAACAAAATGCTCGTATTTGGAGGAGTCATTGATGCCGAACTCATGCATCACAAAGTCGACTCGGTATTTTTCAATGATCTCTTTTGTCTGGATGTCGATCCCAAGCCAAGATGGTTCCCACTCAAAGTGAGAAAGCAACAAAAGGCTGCCGATGCCCAACAGCAACAGCAACAACAAGAGATTCCCGCTGCAATCATCCAAGAGGAAAAGGATGATGAAGAAGACGATGATGATGACAACATGGATCTGGACATGGACGAGGATGATGGCAATGATGACAATCCTCAACCAACTGGTTGGAACATTGATCAACTTCGTGAGAACATGTTTGCCTTTGTCGATGGATCGGGGAATATCGTCTACGAACGTTTCGACAAGGATAACAACAACAAAAAGGTTGTCAGTGACGACGAAGAAAAAGAGGAGGAAGAAGAGGAGGAAACCAAAGAAGAAGAAAAAGAGGAAGATAGCGACGAAGAGGAAAAGCCTGCTGCCAAAAGACCATCCAAAAAGAATGCAGGTGGGCCTGCTGTGGGCAGAGCAACAACCATCACGTCATCTTCCGTGATGCGGCTGGATCCAGAGACCAAGACTCCAGAAGCAATGCCGCGTGACGAACCATTGCCAAGAATCAAGTGCGGCGCAATTATCAACCGAAACACCCTCTTTATCTATGGAGGTTTGGTGGAGATTGGGGATCGGGAAGTTACGCTCGATGACATGTGGAGTCTCGATTTGCGAAAACGAAACCAGTGGAACTGTCTTTGGCCTGGGACAATGCACAAGCAAGTATGGCGGGGTGCTGTCCATGATGACGATGATAGCTACATCAGCACCGGGGGAGATGGTGACGACGATGACGAAGATGATTCCGAGGACGAAGAAGAAGAGAAATCAGGCAGCGTTGCGGGACAGAGTGAAGAACTCGCCAATCTCACCGCTGAGCACGATCTCGGCAATCCTCTTCGGACCCCACAAGACGGAGAAGCCTTGGCTGATTTCTACGCTCGAACCAAGAGCAATTGGAACGATGAAGCCTTGGAGGCTTTGAAACAAGCAGGCGAAACTGAAGAACCATCCAAAAAGCAACTGAAGCGAGAGGGTTTCCAGTTGGCACAGAAGCGGTACACAGATCTGGAACCAGTATTGGCCAGGTTGAAAGAGTTGGGGCTCGAGCCTGGAAAGCAGAAGAAGTCTAAAAAGAAAAAGTAATGAAAGCAGTTTTCTCTGAAAAGATCTACTGGTACCGGTACATGTGCTAGTTAGGTCCTCACCGATTTGCCCTCTCCGCAATCCTCGGGCTCTACCGTACGGTACCGGTACTGCAACAGACTCGACTAATTGGTTTCCACGATGGGCAACCGTCGAGCAAGCTTGAGTAGTAGAAAACAGCAGTCAGATAGCTAGTACGATTATCAGGGCTACGAGGGTCGACGTGCACCCAACGACTCGGAAGTTGCCATCAAATCAACTTAAAACCCTGAAACACACGACGTTGTCGTTTCTACCAAGCAGTGAAGCTTTTCCGATCTCTGGTCTCAATGGCGTTAACGAGCCGCCATCAATTTTGTCAATCCTCGTCAGTATCATACCGTACCGTAGTTGTAAGGGGCCGCTGCGAAGGCTGCGGTTTCGACCAGCAAATTCTTGAAGGGCTGCCCCGAAAGTATCTTACCCTGGGGCATATGATGAAAACTATCAAACTTGACGGAGTAGAACATTCGATTGGTCTGGGTTGGCCGGCAACTACAAAACATTGCAGCAACAAGAAGCGTTCTGAGCGATCGGGAGAAGCGGCTCACCGGTCGTTCTCTCGTAAATCAAAAACTCAATCACTTCCGCAGCGAACGCTCTGGGGTTCGTCCAGTCCCAGCTTTTGTACACTTCTTCGTCCCTTTCATCAATTACAATTTCCTGGAGGGCCTTGTCCTCCGTGAATGTCCCGATCTCGCTTTGTGGGGCCGCGTTGACGTCCTTTGGTGGCGTGTACGGAGGCTTTTTCTTATCTGATATTATTTCCTCCCACTTGACTCTCCTGAACCACGGATGCGCCATGATCTCCTCGCACCCGTTCGCGCCTAATCTGGTTCTGTGGTTTTTGTCAAGTAGCCGTTTGCAAAGATCCGCGGCTTCGGGATCGAACTTTTCGGGGTTGAACTCAGGATCCATCTCCTGTGTTGCACAATCAATGGCTTTTTCCTATCGACCAGTAGCAGACAGAGAGATGAGCGAGCGACGAAAACAGAACGACCAGCTGCAAAGTCCAGTACAACAAACATACCTTGGTTTGTTTGCCACGCTCGAGGCCAAAGTTGAGTGCTGCCTCTGATCGGAACGGATTCGAGCCCGAAATAAACTCGGCCACACAACAACCAAAGCTAAACCAATCCACAGCATGCCCGTATGGCATTCTTCTTCCGTTCTTGTCACGTTTTAACATTTCCGGCGCCCAGTAACCTCTTGTTCCGGCAGCGCCGTGGAGCGTTGGTGTGATTTTTGTGGCAAGCCCAAGATCCGTAATCTTGACTCTCCCGTCTTCTGCCAACAAACAGTTCTCCGGTTTGAGATCTCTGTACACGTATTGTTGGTCATGGAGCGCCTGCAGTCCGAGCATGATACGCGCTGCATAGTAAAGGCACTCTCTTTTGTGGAACTTTCCTTTTTGATGTAGATGGTAACCCAAGTCACCTCCAGTCATAAGATCGAGAATCAGGAACACGTCGTCCTTTGAATGGAATGAGTACTTCAAGTTGACAACAAACCGTGATTCCACGGCCGCCAGTGCTTTCCGTTCGTTCAGTGCTAACTGTTCCGACTTTTTCATTTTGATGCGTTTTTTGTTCATCACTTTCATGGCATAGAGTTGCCCAGAAGTTCCCTTTTTACAAGCTAATGTATTTCACAAAAAGAGTTGCAATCGGATGATCAGGTGAGCAACAACAAAAAGCACGACTGATGTGTGACCGTCAAGATCAGAGGCAGAAAGCACATATACAACAAAGCAACGCATCCCTTACCCGTGACGAGTCCAAATCCTCCTCGACCCAACACTCTCATGACAAAGAAGTCCTCTGGTACTACCCGTCTATCTTGGAACCAAATAAAGTTTCTCAGCTTGGTATACCAGATGGACTCTTTGAAAGCCTCATAGTATTGTCTCCGTAGGGCCTCAAAGACTACAGCCTCGGCTTTGTTGAATATATCAGAGGGCATATCCCCCGCAGCATCGGTCCGTAGCCGTCTGGTCAAGTCTCGCATGGACTCGCTGGAAATAGAAGTCGGTTGCAAGGGTTCTGACTTGCCGCCCCCTTCTACCGAGGGTCGTTGCCTGGCAGGGTCATCTCCAGCGGGTAAGGTCGGTACTGACTCTGCCTTTTGGATGGATTCTGCTCTGTCTAGTCCGGACTGCACCGATGTGATGAGTTCGTCTCTCACAGCGCCTTTAAGGCCAACGCAGCAAAAGAGGTTTTCAGAGTCTATACTCTGATTGCAGAGCGTTTGGAATTCCTCGCTCGTCATTCCCAATTTGGACGGTTTTCTATCGAGATCAAGCTCTTCAATCTCCGTTCTGGGCGGCAATTCGGGCTCTCCATTGTCAAAGTTGCGTTTGGGTGATTGCAGGTAGTTTGAGAGTATGAACCTTGCCTTCTCGACCCGTGTTTTACCTCTCGACTTTTGAAACCGCAGGACTTCCTCTACAAAGTTGATGCGTACGTAGTCATCCTTTTCGCTTTTGACAAAGGACGAGAAGTGGAAGAACCCAACAGCAGACGACAGGTACCATTCAAAGGAAAGCGGCTCCCCGTAGCGTCCACTGGCTCCGTCGCTCTGTTCTTTGCATTTCGTTTCCCATTCGGCTAGTTGCTCCTCTGTCGGGATCTCCCAAGGAAGAACCGGCCGCGGACCGTCTTCCTGTGTCGAAATGGCGTTGACATATTGGGCGTCCTCGATGGCATCTTGCAGTTCCTCCATTGCGAATGTGTGTTTGTTGTGGTCAAGAGCTTTTTGTCACTCGGCACCTAGCTGTCTAGCTCGATCGGAAATTCCAATGGATTGAACTGGTTTGCTCGATCGTTTCTGCGTAGGTTGTCGCGGTTGCACAGAGGCTGAATAGAATAACAATGCCTGACTAAAGTCGAGTCGTCCTTCTCTTTCCCACTTGGGTGCCAATGCAGCTTGTCGTCTCTTGCGGTACCAGCACCAAGAGAAGCGACGGCACCGGCAGCCAACGGAGCGACGACTACTAGTACGTCCAACCAAAGGACTCTCTATCAAAGACAGCGCAACACTTCTGTGCCACAACAAGCAGTAACCAAGGCAGAGACTGACTGTTGGTCACCGTCGTACTGACAGTAAAAGAAGCAGCCTGAGAGGTGTAGAAGGCGTCGCTGTCAATTGCAGCATGAACAAACAGCTCCAGTGGCACCGGCACCAGCACCGAGGGTTGAGTCTTCTTTGCAGTCATTCCAACACCCCGACCAAAGGGTGGATTGCAGGCCGGCCCTCCTTGGAACGGACCAACTTTTCTTGATGCTCGCCTGGCTTCAGGGGTGCCCAAAAGATTTATTCGTCGATGTCGTCAAATGAAGTCTTTTATGTCCTTGAGACCTGCTTTCTAGTCCTGTTTAGGAGAACCCGACGCCAGCCTCGAGAGGGAAAAAACTAGAAACCTCATTCTTCAGAGATGAAGATGAATATAAACTTAAACTCTAACCCTACCTCACTTAGGAGCAAGAAACGGTGACTTGACTGACGCGATGACGTTGGTGGCATCCCGCCGCTGGATCCAACATCCAAACATCCAAACCATCAAACCAAACACCACAAAAATGGAAAGGACGAGGATCGAAGAAGCAGACAAAGAACCACAAAAGAATACAAGCACCACCGAAGACAACATGTACAGAAGCAACAAGCTAATTTCACTCGGCGTCGCTCTTTTGGCGGTTGCTCTCCTGAGCAGCACTGCCAATGGGTTTGTTGCTCCAAGCGTTGTTATACCCCGAACACAGAATGCGCTGCAGAGGTCCCTTCCAACTACAACACAACAGGATTTTTGGCAAAGAGAAATGGCGGCAGACAGCAACAACAATGATGGAAAGGCAGTGGAAGAAAACAAACTCCCGTTTTATCTGGATCCAGGAACCAAAGGAGGCGCCATCTTCCTGTCATTGGTCGCCTTTGTGGTGCCTATTCTCTTTTACGAATTTGTCACTGTCGTATTTGGTGTGGATGGACTGGAAGCCGGAAAGTGGATTGGCGGGGGCTTTACGGTGCTTGCCACGGCTGCCTGGGTTGGTTCGTATATCTTTCGAGTGGCCACCAAAGATATGACCTATGTGAGTGATTTTGGAAATCGACCTCCCCATTTTCTTGATGTATGTGCGGGTTGTTCTTTCAACTAATAACTGTCAAATCTTTGGGTTTCTGTGTGATGTATGTATACAGGCAAAACAACTCAAGGACTACGAGAATGCCGTAATCGCCAAGCGACTGGAAGAACTGGACGAAGATGAGCTTCAGGCCCTTGTGGAGGAGGTGCGATAGACAGAGTGCCTGATGATTGGTTTCCTATTGAATCGATTTCCGTCTCACCATCACCAAATGTCTTTGTTTTTTCTTCTTCAACTATAAAGGTCGAACGTGACAGCTTCTGAGCTCTAGCTACCGGTCCTACAAGTATCAATTGACGGGACCGAAAACTTATTTGCCAACAATCTTCCCTGTCGTTTCAATCAACCTTTTTGTCAAGAATGAATCACGAGCCAAGGGCTCGGTTACAGACAGGATTGGAACATTCCTATTGCAGAATCGAATCACCCAAAGCTGCCAATACGCATATATGCATCAATAGGGTCTGTTTGTAGGAAGAAAAAGCTGCTATTGCTCATGAAGGAGGGAGTGTAATGTTTTCAAAACTTACTTGTGTGTACGGTACTGTAGGCTTTTTTCGTCGAACTTTTGCCGTAACGCAGCTGGTGTGGGCAATAATAGTACGTAAAGTTCAATGTTCATCTAGTCGTTAGTGTTGGTCGCAACAGTGCTCCTAGCTTAGGCTCACCCCGGCCTGTGATTCTAAGATCATGGTTCGTTCGTCTGTGTGAAGATTCACGATCTACTCAATCGTTTCGGGCCTTTCTAGCTAGATGGGCGGTGCTATCTCTTGAATCGGACGGAGGCTGATTGGTGAACAGTTTCGGATGAGCAACCGTCATCAGTGGCACAGTGCAAGGTTATCAGGGGGCATACGCTGAGGCAAACATTCAAACATGCCACATCGTGATCCTTCGAGCAGAAAAAGTAAGTGACTTTATCATTATATGGAAATTCTGTGGATAGGCGGCCATCTCTCCTGGCTGGAATTGGCATTTAGTCAAAGGGTAGATAGAGGTCAAGACGCCTAACCAACAGTAAGCGGGATATTAGGAAGCGAACTCGCCAGGGGGGTATTGTGAGCTGATGCCTTTCAGGCCCGTGACCGTCCTGATCGTGTCCGTGATGGCCAATCAATCCTTTTAGTTAAGAAGCCATGGGCCAATTTCCTTGTCCGAGAATGGGGTCTTCTCCCTAATTCAAACGAATTCCATGGGCATCCATGTTCAAGAGAATATGTCAGCACTTCCAAATGGCCACAAACAGCAGCACAGGTACTGGTGTGTTCATCCCAAGGACAGCCATTTTCGTGAGCATGTTTCAAAATATCCAAATGACCATTGATAGCAGCCTCTCTGCATGTGCTTTCATCCCATGGACAGCCATTTTCATGAGAATACTTTAGCACTTCCAAATGACCATTTA